>BPLR01013936.1:0-92538 GCA_021605095.1 Caerostris extrusa
AGAGGAGTTGAACTTCTGCAAATAAAGAGAAAGGTTGTGTGAGCAGTGCATCTTCGAGCTTGATGGCTGCATAAACTAAACGAGTTGAACTACGACCAACAGAATGGTCGTGTGGCAGTGCATCTTCGAGCTTGATGGCTGCATAAGTAAGAGTTCAATAAGTGTAACCAACGAGAAAGGTTGTGTGTGCAGTCCATCTTCGAGCTTGATGGCTGCCTAAATAAAGAGAGATTAAATTTATACAGTCCATTCTTTTCTTCGTCTCTGTGTCGAAGATTATTTGAGGTTATATTTGTGTGTACGAGCTATCGAACAGTGTTCATCTCTCCTTATTTTCTTGGCTGGGTTTTTTAAAGGAAATGAACTGCATGCTACTACCTTTGAGTTGATTTGAAATTAAATTATTACATAAAATTTAAATTAATTTTCTTGCCGACGGTATTCTCCTTCCAATCAATATCATAAACACAATCTTCCATTCCCTTGTCCTCTATGTCGGGCTATTCAGTACTTCAGAGTTATTATAGACTGAAAAGGAATATAGACTATAAAGGAATATTTTAGAATATAGCTGTTGTGATTTGAAAAGATACCAGAAGAAAATAAAAATTATTACTGACTTATATTTGGCATCAGATGTTAGATACCATCATCTTCTTTATCAATTTGTTTCATTTCCAGCTGGATTTCAAGCATCCAGGGTAAAATTTACATCCTGAATAAATTGCCATATCTGCACTCTTAGATTTATTTTCCTCATGGCATCCAACTGGATTCTTTAGTATAAATGTGCTGCCATATATTGCTAAAATATTTTCTCAGTTTTTCTTGACTTGACGTGATTTTGAGATTTATGCTCGCGTTAGCTGCAGTTTTTCTTGAGACAATGGACCTTTTGAAGTGCTTGTTTTTTTCATTCTCCAAAGGGTTTATGGTGTAATTTTTGTCAGCAAACTCTCCCTTTGAATGGTTTGTTTTGTGTTTAGCACTTTTAATCAAGTGGTGAACATTTTTGTACTGTCCGTCATCATTGATGCAGTTTCCGGATGAACAAATGTTTTTAACAGGCCACAAATCCTTTTTTTTTACCCCATCGACTAAGAAGAAAAGGCCCGATGATTACTGATTTAAAAAAAAATTAAATCAGTAACTGTTATTTTGCAAAGCTTATTTCAAAACTTTAAATTTTATTTATGAAATAACTTTACTTGCGGTATATTCCAAACATTGTTTGTGTCATCAATGGTGTAACTTGGCCTCTTATTGCATTTCATCTTGTTGGAAAGATTTCATCCAGCTAAAGGGCTTTACCCAAGAATAATAGCAAATTTAATAAGAACGAATGTATGCAAGTTTGATGTGTCAATTTATGATCCTTCGAATAATTTAATCACCTGACCTCTCAGTTGCTTTGAGTGGTACGAAGCGAAAACTTCAGCAATTTACCTGAAGTAACTGTAATAATCTCCAACGGATTCATTGAAATGGTTGGTTCATTATGTATTTGTATCCAATTCATAATAGTGTTAATTACATCTATTGCCTGCATTTTTTTTTCTTTAACAAATGCAAACAATATCACAAAACATAAATGCAAACATCACAAAACTAAACTAAGACATGATACATTTTTTTGTAGCATTTAGAGATAATGAAATGATAGATATTTTAGAACTGCGTAGTTTATTGTAATAGATGCTAGAGGATTGAAAATGGCAATTGACAATTCAATTTTGTGTAATTGAGTAATTTAAATTATTTAACTTAAAATAAGTAATTAAAACTAATTTATTAATAAAATGTATGTTGAGAGGTATTAAACTCACTTGGTCTGTGAATTTAATACACAAAGTGCAAGTGGCACATGGGGTCCTTCTCTGACATTTGAGTTTTCAATCAGAATTTAGAAGGAATTCTCATGTATTTTTAATTTTTTAATAGATGTATAAGTTATGAATTAATAGATAATTGTAATAGATGATTATAAATAATTGTTGAAATGCATTATTTGTTATTATGCTTGAACAATAATTCCTGCTCTATAATATCGTACATAGTTTTATAATTCTGTTGATGCTAGGAATAAAAGAGCGCACATGATCATCTATCTAGTAATGGTCATCACTTATATGGAATTTAAAATATTTAGTAATCGCATTTGATTACATTATAGTAGCAAATTCTTTATTCCAGTAAACTTTGCATTTTCAAAATTTTAGTGATTTTGCCAGTGAATGTTTGTATTGTGCAGAGTTAGATAAAAAAACAAATAAACTATCTGCCTTCATTACCCAAAACTTTCTGCAAACTCATAATAGCTTAATGACATAGAATCCAAAAATATTAAACGTTTTTAATTCTTCAATGTACAAAAAACAAATATGCATATGTAAATATCAACAGTATTTGTTTGAAGATAAGATTTAAATTGATGAAAGGAAGGGGTGAACCTTTTATGATTTGCTGATTTTGAAATAATCCTTTCATAACATTGTGTCCTTGTTGCACAAAATGCAAGTTTACCTCTTTGTCTTAATTAGCAAAACACTAGCTTTTAAAATGATATGGCATTTATTGTTAGTGTTCCATTTACAAAAATCATCATTCCGTGGTGAAATATATCACCATTAATTGGTTTTCTTTGTTATTAGACTCAAAGGATCACATGCATACACGATTTTTGTGGTATATATATATATATATACACACACACAATATTTAGGCATATTTATGCAGGGACTTTTTTTTGTCATAGAATACTTAAGCATTTTCTTTTCTATTTTTGTTCCTATTTTCTATAAAAAAATATTCAAAATCTCTGTTAATATAGATGCACACATACATAGATTCATTATCTTTTGTGGAATATTATCTACCTCTGATATTGTGGAGTATTTTAGAGCTTTAAAACTGTTCAGCTATTTTACACAAAGGAGTATAATTTAGTTTTTTTTATAATATGCATATAATTGATTTTGTATGTATACTTCACAATATATATCTTTTTTTCAATAATGCATGTATTCATCGTAGCATATTAAATACTTGCTTAAATAAAATCTGGTATTGCCAGCTACAATAAACTTTATCAGACATTTTATTTCTTAACTAGGTGGCCTGGCATAACGTTGTCCTGCGCTAAAAATAAAATATCATGGAATTTCATCGCAGCGCCATCTATCGGGTCCAATTGTAAATCCAAACTATCCAGGAACCCAACATACACAAAAACATTTCATCAAAATCGGTCTAGCAGAACCCGGCATACGTTGTCCTGCCTAAAAAAAGCTTTATAGAAAATTGCATATCTCGAATATATTCTCCATGCTCCAATATATGTGCATACAATTTTTCATGGATATCATTTGAACAGTATAAGGTATAAGATGAAATGATGCAGCACTCTCTGGTGGCAAGTAATAAAGTGGATAGTACGAACCTATTTTCCATATTCGAATGCATATTACCAATTTTCATAGCAATTGGTTGAGCGGTATAGAAGTTGATATACTGCAACACTCTCGAGTGGCGACTTATAACAAAGGGAATGGCATAAAAACATTCTCCGTGATTTGATTTTATCTAATTCGAGTTGATGAACAATGTTTTTGCGTCAACCCTGAGGAGAACACGCAATATATAATTGGCCATGTGTGAAGCACGGATTTTCTAGATCCAACCCACAAATGGACATTGTTTGACCTTGTAAATTACTAATAGTCATTGCGAATTGAAAATTACAGGCGTTTGAATGGAATGGGCGATTCTAAAGGGATCCGCGACAGGAGAGCAACTTCACCTTGAAACTTGCCATACAAAAATGAAAGCTTCAAGAACATTGCCCTTAATTTCTTTGACCAATCGCGTGCCCTTGCAGCGCCACCTACCGGGCCAATTAGGAAAGTAAACCATCCAGGGACCCACTCAAAAATTTGATCAAAATCGGTCCAGCAGTTTAGGTAGAGTTCAGTGTACACACGTACAGAAGATATATATATATATATATATATATATGTTCAAAAGAAACAAAGAATTATTTCAGATTATAATTAAAAAAAAAAAAAAAGTCAACGTATAATTTATGATTTTGGCACAGTGGCACTAAGCATTTATTTTCATTGCATATCAGCGACCATTTTATCCCACTTGTTCATACACTTGCAACCCATCCACGGATATCAATAGGAAGACTTTTAAAGGAAACTGATATTCATTTGTATATCGTATGAAATAAAACTTTTAATGGAAACCCCCACTTGTAATCTGATTATCAATGTGAGATGCATATGCACGTTGCTGCAATCATCATCGAAACTCCTCTTTCCTAGCAGTTAGTGCGTAAGGATGTTTGCAATGACATACAAGGAGAGAATATTTTTCTAAAAAGTTCTTGTTCATTTTCTTTTAAATTGTTTTGGGTTATGTTATTATTTTTTGTTAGGTTATTTTTTTAAAATATGTTGACAGAACGTTTTTAATTATCTGTCCTTCTGTGTCGAAGGCATGTAGGAATTTCTATTACATTCCATTTAAAACTGACTTTTGCACTTCGACATTTATGACAATTATGGTATGGTTTGTGACAAGAGCAAAACTAAAAGTAAATCTGAAAAGAGCTTTTCTGCATCAGATTTCATGTGCCAATCATTGCAGATTGGAATTGAAGTAAAATCAATAAAATAAAATATCGGCTGGACGATATACACGTTACCCTTATAATTATTCAATAATTACGCAAGGAAAAAGAAGAAACAATAAGAAAAATGTAAACATTTTACATTATTTATTAGTCTGAAGAAATTAAAAAAAAAAAAAAAAAAAACCAACCAAAATTTAACTGGTTCAGGACATCGCTGAATCTCTCTCCACAAAACAATAACCGTTATTTAATGGGTAAAAAGAAAATTATATAATTATAGCTCGTGAAAGAAATTTAAATTATTTAATTGTCGTTGTTATATACATATATATATATATGCATGCATATGATACTGATATGCCAACACTTATTGATAAAATAGCAAATTCCTTCAAAATTACAACTCCCATTAAAAAAAAAAATATTCATATTTATCATGGTTTACATTTACCATTATTATGACATTTTTTTTTTCATAATTGCGAAATGAAGCTTTTATAATTAAATTTCCATTTTGTTTATTTTGTTTCTAGGGTATAACAAAAGGTATAAATATAGCAGGGGTGGAAAATCTGCGCCAAAAATAAAATGTTTTATTTATTTTGATTTAGTAACCCATAAAAATAGCCTAATATGAATGAGCTTATCTTGTAAGATCGTTATGGGGGGGGTAAGAATTAACCAATGTTATGAGTTCTGTTTCTATGATGTTCTCGCTGGCAATAGGATTTATTAGTTATGTCAACATTTGCAATAGGGCAAAAATTCTTTATAAATGAACCGAGGCAGTATTGTGGCGCCATCTATTGTCTTTATAGGATAAATAATTTGCATGTGAACATATACTACTAAATGTATAAACAATAACTGTTTCAAATAAATGTACTAAATTTAAATTAATTCCAAATTTTATTAATATTTTACATTTGTAAATTATTCACCACCAAGCATAAATTTTTTAATTTCTAAAAAATTTTAATCTTTTCTTTACAACTAATATGTTTTATTTATTATGTTAAATAATATCCAAATTTTAAAATAATTTTATTTTTAATAAGAATTTAAAAATTAGCTGTAATCTGTCATTTGAAGGATTACAGCAATTCTTTATTTCCTATTTATTACTTAAACTGAATTTTTTTTTCTACAGAAAATCGACAACTATGTTATATCTAGAAATATTAAAATTCCCAAAAATAAGATTTGTTAAATAATATTTAAAAACATTGGGGTCTCTTTTTGTGTTACATTTTGTATATTTTCTAAAATTGGATACATATAATTTTAGATTTAATTTTGAAACTAAACACCATTTTGCTTATGTAAATAGAAGTAACTTATTAAGCATAACTTGTAACATAAACTTGTTAATTAAGAAATGAACTACGACAGTATGTACTTTGCTTCTTGTTGTTGCTAACCATTTCTATTCTTCTTTTGTAAATTTTTTCAATTTCTTTCTTTTTGATTTTTGTTACTTTTAATCGTTGTTTTTTGCATATGGGCAGGGCCGGATTTTCCTATAGGCTAACAAGGCTTCGGCCTAGGGCCTTGAGATGAAGAGGGGCCTACATTCAAATTGTTAGCAAAATTAGAATTACACTATTCTAAAAACAGTAAACACTGAATCGAAAATAAGGAGAAATTCTACACATATGACTAATAAACAAACAAAAATGTATTGGCTAAGAGCAACGCGTTCGGCTCATTGGGTCTATCCGTTTGTATAGACTAGAGTGCACCAAAATATATTTCATACGTTATGATATACAATTTGATATTTCCTTTTTAGTGATCTGGATTTTGTTTGAATAAAGTTTCATTTTTGGTTTAGTTTAAAAATTAAAATTCATAATAATTCATACTTAAACTTTAAATGCGAATTATTATGAAATAAATTTATCTGAATTGAATTTGCTTTAATCTTCAATGTATTGAATATATTTAATTTAATTTGAGAGAAAATATGATAATTTTTATCGCATATTTTATTTTTGTAGTATTTGAATTTTGTTTCTTTGTAAGTGTTGTGTATTTACAAGCAGGGCCGGATTTTCCTATAGGCTAACTAGCTTCAGCCTAGGGTCTCAAGATCAAGAGAGGCCTACATTCAAATTGTTAGCAAAATTAGAATTACATTATTCTAAAAACAGTAAGCACGGAATCAAATATAAGACGAAATTCTACACATATGACTAATAAACAAACATAAAAATGTATTGGTTAAAATCAATGCGTTTGGCTCATTGGGTCTGTTCGTTTGTATATACTAGATTGCACCAAAGTATAGTTCATACGTTCACTGATTGCTATGGAAAATATTGACGTGCCTTATGCTACTAAGCTCTGGTTTGTTCTTGCATAAATAAAGTGCAAATTGGTGTAGATTGAAACAGACAAACGAACAGACCTATTGATATTATTATGAAATAAATTTATCTGAATTGAATTTGCTTTAATCTTCAATGTATTGAATATATTTAATATAATTTGATAGAAAATATGATAATTTTTATTGTATATTTTATTTTCGTAGTGAAAGATTTTTATTATTTGAATTTTGTTTCTTTGTAAATGTTGTGTGTTATGCTTGATTAGTTATTGTTACAAGTACTATATATGGTGTTGAGAATAAATGTCCAAATAAGTGTTTACGACTATTTTTTTTTTTTTTATTTATTATCCGTGCCACATTTAACATATTGATATATATCACAGTAATGATGTATTTTATTATCTCTAATGTAATTTAGAAACTTAAAAATGGGAGGTGAAAGGGCCTCATAAGTGGAATAGCCTAGAGCCTCTTTTCATCTAAATCCGGCCCTGTTCATTCTAATGTGCTTGCAGTGCTGTAGGTCACTGTAATAAACCCTGGAAATCTTCTCTGCTTTGTCATACTAGTACTAATCAAATCCGGCCCTTCACATGGAATCTCTTATTACCAAATTCATAGAACCCCAAAGAATTGTCCTTTCTCCTCACATGTTTTTGGAGAATTATTCATTACCCTATCTGTATACTTCCGAGTTGCAGCATGCTATCATTCCCCACTTTCAATATCCCCCTCCCCCCTTCTTATTGCATCCCTGCAATTCTTGCCGGTAAAAAGAACACGAAGAAAAAGTGTCTTCATATCATAGTGTTGCAAATTATTTTAGTTTTTAAGAAACATTGTAGAATTTAAAATTTTGTTTAGAAATGTATTTTATTTGTAGTGCAGAGTTAAAAAAAAAAAAAAAAACTTTTAATGGAATTAGAAATTTTTTAAAATTTATTTACTATTAAATTTATATATGTTAAGAGACGTATATTTTATAGTCACTCAATTTTAAGAATGAAATTATCTGAATTTTAATAAAACATTTCGAACTGTACTTCAGTTTTTATTAGATACAAATAGCATAAATAACATTGAATGTTACAGATTTTATGAGGATAATTTAATTTAAAAAAATCATAGAAATAATATAGTAAAACTCTAAAATATTGCTTTATATGATTACATATTTCCTGAAAAAATTACATGTTTTTAATGTGTATGTAAATTTTAACAATTATGTAACGTGTGACAATTTTTTTTTAACTACTCTTTTTTAAAAAAAATTAGAATTTTAACATATTTTTTATTTAAAGTTCCCAAATATTTGTTTAATGTTATTAAACATTAATAGCTGTTCATGTTTATTTTTAAAGTTTTTAATTTAAACAGATTTTTACTTTGCAGAAACATTTAATAAACCTAACATTTAGAGAATAAAATGAGAACAAAGTTTTAGAAGAATACGAGAACAAATTTTATCCAGCCTAATTTCTGAGGATAAAATATTTCTTCCAAAATATTTCGAGATATCAAACAGGGAAAGAAAAAATAATCAACTTCTTCCAACTAATTTTATTTGCATTATGAATTTATATTTTCATACATAAAAAACACAACTACTTTTTAGAATAATATACATTAAAAAAGAAAATATTTAGTAAAGTTTCCCAAATAAGATTTAAAGGACATTTCTTCAAAAGATGTATTTTCACATGACACATACATTTAAAGCATATTATATCATACATAATTAATTAATCTTTATACTTTAGGAAAATGTGGAGCAGAACATAGAGGATGTCCGTCGCCAGGCTCCGGTATCTGACGTCAAATTCCCATCGCCAAGAGAGCGATAAATGAATCGCATGATTCACGGTAATCTTTAAGTTTGAGCAGGATCCTGAAGTTGAGCCTTCAAAGTAATCCCCTCCAGACACAATGCACTTATGCCAACGATTTATCCAATCCTCAATGCATGCTAAAAGTCGTTGGCCAGGATGGCCTTCAAAGCTCGCGCCAATTCACGTTGAATCTCTTCAGTCGGCTCAAAACGGTATTCCGGGAGTGGTCTTTTGAGTTTACGGAATAGCCAGAATTCGCACGGTGTGAATACGATGGCTATTGAACGATACAGGTTTCATTTTTTGGCGAAAAAGTCGCAAAGAATCAATGCAATGTGGGCATTACTGTTGTGATGCAAAAACCAAGAGTTGTCTTTCCATAAATCTGGCCTCTTTTTACGAATGGCTTCACGCAAACGGCGTATAACACTAAAATAATATTCCTTGTTGACAGTTTGGCCCAGCGGAAGGAATTCATAATGTACCACACCACGGTAATCGAAGAAAATAGTCAGCATGACCTTGATTTTTGAGCGACTTTGGTGTGCTCTTTTCGGTCTTGCTTCACTTTGTCACGATATATTCGCTCGAGCGATCGATGATTTCCAGGTCGTAAGCATAAATCCAAGCCTTATCTCCAGTTTTGATGCATTTCAACTTGTCCTGATAGTCAGAAAGCATTATTTCACACACTTCAACTCGACGATGCGTTTTGCCAAAAACTCAGTGTTTTCGGCAATCGAGATTTGACGCGTTTGAGGCCCAAAATGGAATTACCCGATCCTTTTGAAATTCCAACATCATTGGCAAGGTCTCTAATTGTAAATTGACGGTTTGCAAGCACCAAATCTTTAATTTTTTGGACGTGAGCTTCGTCGGTTGAGATGGATGGTCGATCAAGATCGCTCTTCGTCTTCAACGCGTTCTCTGCCTTCCTTGAACTGTTTATACCACTTGTAAACATTTCTTTCCAATATAGAAATGCTCACCGAATGCCTTCTGCAACATTCTATACGTTTTCTGCAAGCAAAATTGAATGCAAGTTCTTGCTCGATAAATTCAGACATTTCAAAAATCGCCGGAATCAGTTTTAGCGTCTCACAAAGCCAAGCTTAACTCAAACACTAATGAATATTTTGACGTCCAATTTCACACAGATGTCAAGGACAGTGCCAACAACCTAAAAAGGAGAAGAAATTGAAATTCTATAAGCCCCAGGAATTTTAAATTGAAAATTGGTTTTACTTTTTGGGCACAGTTGTAATACAAATTATTAATGTTATATTATAAATGTCACATTTAGCTGAATTTTTTTCAAAAATGATATTTCTAATTTCATATTTCTTTTTCATTGTAGACTATACACTCACCACTCACAAACCCAGTACAGAACATTTTAGTACTCCTGTTATTGGATCAAGCAAGTTTAAGCACAAATGAAGATCCACCATGAATTCTTTAATGCAGGTTTAATTTTTGAATTTTTATTCTTTCTTAGTTTTCAATACTTACTTTAACTGCAACAAAATTATTTCTAAACAATGAATGAAAAAATTGACAGTATTTTTTAATTTTGTGTTAAGTCCTGTTGAATTTTATGGGGAGAAAATATATTAAATTATTTGATTTAATAAAATAATAAAAACTTTAGGGGAAAAATTCGTTTTTATTAGAGTTTTTGCATAACGTTTTTTATAGTCTATTTTTTCTTCCTAGCGCCCATGCTCATAGGAAACATTGTACCTATTGCGCATGCGTATCTGCACTACTGCACTATTCCTATGAGCATGCGCGCTAGAAAGAAAAATATCGGACTATAAAGAAACGTTATGCAAAAACTATTGTTTTGAAATGAAGTTTTAAAACTGAGGTTAAAAAAAAAAAAAAAACAAGTTCTGAGGAAAATGAGTTGCTATGGATATGTTAGTATCCTTTTTAATGTAATCTAAAAAAAATATTTTTAGTATTTAATTTTCATGAAATTTATTACAAAGAGTTATGAATTACAATAGTTATACCTCATTATAACAAGAAATAAATTAGCATATTAATTTGATTTAAAAACTGACATGTGTATGGTACTTTTTTAGATGGTGTTGCTGCACTCCCTTCCTCAGAAAAAAAAAAATTAAGTACAAACTAAAGGAGTATGAATAATTATAAAATTCTCAACACGATCTTTCACATTTTTAATCACTGCACTTATTTCTTATTTTGATTAGAATATTAATTTCTAAAATTATGGAATTAATCAATTCATTATGTGTTTTAATGTTTTTGCCATACTTATTTATCTTTTAGCAAAATTTATTTTGCAATATATTTGTTAGTTTATCTACTTTTGTCAAAGAGTAGCAGCAGATATTGTTCAAATATATCAATGTCAAATTAATTCATTTAAAATTTATGATATGAGTTGCTAAAGAATTAGAAAAAAAATATAACAAACATATATACATATTTTTTTATTTTAAAATTAGATCTAAAATTATATATATCGAATTTGTGGAAAAATAGATAATTGTTGTCATATCACAAAAAAAAAAAAAAAAAAAAAAAAAAAAAAAAAAAAAAAATATATATATATATATATATAATATACACTGACTACCAATAAATATTTGGACACCTATGCAAATAACGATATCTGCGGTCCTGAGGTACGTCACGGACTCCGCCGGTATATATCGTGTGGGAAACAGCATCGGCATTAGTCGCATGCGGATACTTGCATAAATATTTTGGAAATTTTATTATTTCTTGGTATAGCATAATGGCAAATTTTCTGTAGAAAAGAATGCTACTTATGAAAGTAAATAAAAAATAATTTGGAAATAAAAAAAAAAAGACAATCTTCTAAAATAAATAAAAAGACATACCATTTACGGAGTTCCTATAGAGTATTATATACTACGAAATCATCCACAACTGCATTAATAATATTAATCATTATTATGAACTGTAGTTGCTTCACTTGTGTTAAGATAAAAATAAAATATAAAAAGTTGGAAGAAAGGATCATTAAAATTAAATAAAATAATTAAAAGTAAAAATTGCTGATACAGTTAAGAACACGTAAGCTCACAAAAAGTTCTCTCAGTATATGAGAGTAAGGTGAAAAGTTCGCGGCCAGACACAGAGATGGCGCTCCAATCAGCAAAAAGTTATGTTTCCTGCTTGGGTACACGTGTTATTAGTTCGTATGACAAGTTTCAACGTTCTCTCTTGCCAACTTGTTTGCACGAAATTTTGCATTAGCGAATTTTTGCGAAAGCTCTGCGCAAGATGGTTGCCGCATTTGCTAAATGCCGATCAGAAGCAAATGCGCAATCTTTGGACCCATTCAATAGGGATCCGACCGATTTTGTGCTTCGATTTGTCACCATGGATGGATGACACATAGATCCACCACTACACGCCAGAAACAAAACAGTCCAAGCAGTGGATGGAAGCCGGTGGTTCAGCGCCAAAGAAAGCGAAGTCGAAGCCGGAAATTTCATGTCCAGCAGGTTTTGGGACGCGAAAGGGATCCTGTTAATTGATTACCTTGCAAAAGGCAAAACAATTACAGGCGAATATTACTCCAATCTTCTTGACCAACTGGATGTGAAAATTCGCTAAAGGAGGCTTGAATTGAAGAAAAGTCATCTTTCACCAGGACAACGCACCTGTGCACAAGGGTGCGTTGGCGATGGGAAAACTGCAGGATTTGGGGTACGATTTGCTTGGCCGATCCCCCTATTCTCCTGATTTGGCACCTTCAGACTTAAAGACATTTGTTTCTAGGAAGCGCTTCTCATCCAATGAAGAAGTTGAGAGGGCCGTAGATGAATATTTTCACAACCTTCCAGACTCTCACTTCTGGGAAGCAATACTGATGTTGGAGAAACGTTGAACCAAGTGTATTGAAGTCAAGGGAGATTATGTAGGAAAAAAAAAAAAAAAAATCATTTTTAACTGAAAGTCAGTCTTTCATTGTCTGGCCGAGAACTTTTCACTTTACTCTGGTACTTTAGGTAATGTAAGCTTGAATGTATGTGAATGCTGATCTTGTATCTACTGGCTGATGATACTAATCACTCTGAAATTATCGTAATTGAATTGTGATGAATTATCGATGATAAATTATCGTGAAAATTTTTTTTTAATATGTACAGTGAGGGCGAAAACAAGGAAATTCTTAATAACTTTTGTAATTTTCATTGAATCTCTTCACATAAGTCTTATATAATGATTTGCAAAACTTTGGCATATTTAGAAACAACTGCTTGAGATGTTTGTTAGATTGCAACTCAATTAATTCAACCTCCAACGCTCGAAAACATATCTTGCACTAAGCCATCTTACTTTCGTGTAATACAGTACCTCAGAGTATTCAGATTGCACGGACTGAAGACAATCTCGAAATTGCCTGTGAGCAAGCCCACGAGATCGAATAGTATTTACAAGCTTCACGACTGCATCACGCACGGGTTTCATATTCAATGCAGATTTACACAGAGCAGCTTGATATATAACACAATGTAGAAAACATTGTTCCCGAGATAGTTTGATTAAAGTGTCCGAGAAATCCGGATTTTTTTTCCTGTCATATTTGGTGCTCCATCGGTCGTAATATATATATTTGTTATAGGCACTTTCAAACTTAAAAGACCTTCCTGAAATTCACGAAAAATATCACATCCCGTTGTAGTAAGCTTTAATGAACGCATGGTACGCCAGTTCCTCGGTAATTTCAAAGTTTTCATCAACACCTCTTATAAATAATACTAATTGAGCAGTATCATTTATACCAGTGCTTTCATCCATAGCTATGGAGCAAAAATTTAAACTGGCTAATCCTTGACTCTAATTGTGATGTGAAATTTTTATTGATGGCTTCGATTCTAGAAGTCACCGTTTTTCGAGATAAGCTTACAGTCTCAAAATTATTTTTCTTGTCTGGACATAATGCATGCTCCAAGTTTGTGATGTTTTGTTAAACAAACTCCCCATCACTGAGAGCTTTATTATTTTTAGCAATATTGTATACTACAATGTACCTTGCAAGAGCAGCTGCTTCTTGGATACTATTTACCTTCTTGAAAAATTTTTGTCGGCCTGATAATTTTTACAAAGACTTTCTGCATTTTGTTTTCTTTCACATTCGGACATTGCTTCGTAATTGGAATTCTTATGCTTAGATGTGAAATGACGGGGAATGTTGTATTCTTTGAAGTCTGCTACAGCTTTATTGTAGATGAGACACACTAGTTTATCTTTTACAACTGTAAAAAAATATTTCTTGGTCCATTCATCATTAAAAGCACGGCACTCTGAATTCACTTTACGTTTTTTAGTAACCATTTTGGGGTTGAAATATTTTACGAATAACTAAAAAACAAGCGCTATACTTTTAATAATTTCACCACTATTCACAATGATGCTATATGTCCGCAATCTTTCCATATGCAATCAATAATATTAGAACACGGGGAAAAAGAAAAAGCCGCTGGCTGGAGCCTAAAATGCGCAGTCTGCCACATGTGATGTCTAATTCACTTATATTAGATTCCCATATGTCTGCTCACCGAGAAAGAGATAACGCTTGTTGGTACCAATCTACAGCTATAACTAACAAAGAACTTCCGCTTTTAACACCGATTGAAAGCTGTCTGCTTGCTACTTCCGTCAATTTATGTTTTGTAGAACAAAAATAGAGAAAAGTAATCACCAGACCTTTGAAAAAAAGGAAGAAAAAAAAATTTAATCAAACTAAAAATGGAGATGAATATGTAATATATATTTCTTTTAATTTGACTCGGACCGGCAAATTGAAATTCAATTCGCGGGCCGGATAGAACCTTCCGGCGGGCCGTAGTTTGCCCATCCCTGCTTTAGAGACTACTCACCTACCCTGCTTCTACTCGGAGGTTTTCCTCAGCGCTTTCACAGCCTTGCAATGTCAATTGGCGTACCGATTACGGAGTACCAATGGGGATAGACCCCTTAACCTTGTCATCTTAATTCATAGATTGATTAAAATTTTAATTGGCTGCTTAATTGTTAGTATAAAAATTACAAGATAAAGTTTCAAAATTAAATGGATGGTACTCAAAAAAAAAAAGTTAAAAATAACTGAAATAAAAGAATGTAAGTTAAGCTTAAATTCGGTACAAATAGGAACCAGTTGTCGATGCCACAAGACTATTGAAAAGTAAATAAAACACTAAAAGGTATGCCGAACAGTGTGGGTGATGTCTGAAAAGCAAATTAATTATCCTCAAAAAAAAAAAAAAAATTCTCAGAACCAAAATTCTTTTTATATATTTCTGATTTTTGTCCATGCCTTTTATTTTACTTACAAAAAAGGGGGGCGGGGGTAAAAAAGAAAATTTAATGACTAGTGAAAAGTTATGTTTTAAAGAGAATTAAGGTGCACATCGTAGCATATAGTGAAATGAGAGAGTTCAGATTCGAACCCTCAACCTTGCGGTCGGTGATCCGTTTCTTTACCTCTGCTCCAATTCGTCTTGTTTACTGGAAGGTCACAAATTTTAAAGCCAAAGGACTCTTCAAATACACAATGAGTTAACTCGTCTCAGTGAACGTTTAAATCCACTCCGTTAACTCAATTCGCTTGCTCTGGTTCAGAATAACAGCCATGGTGTCTCTTAACTTTAGGAAAACACTCGCAGGAGACGTCGTAGACAGCTCTTGGTCTTTTTGTGAACTTTTCACTCCAGTGTGATCAGTCGGTAGGTGTCGGATTAACTCATTGCTAATCTGAGGACATTTTTCAAGAAAATTTTTAGAAATTTTGATATAATTTGGAATAGGTTCGACGTCTGAATAATTTTTCATCGAACGAACCACGGAATATCAGGTGTTTATTTTGAAATACCTGCAGTCTCTTTATATTAGAGAGGGAAGTGGAAGCCCATATTGGGCTGCCATAAACCAAAATAGGTCTAATGATAGACTTATGGAGCAGAAGACATTGTTTGATTGCTAGCCTACTCTTTTGAGAAATTAGGCAGTTGAGTTTAATACTGGCACCAGTTGTCTTAGCAACGGTGTTTTTAATATGGGAATTAAATGATAA
The DNA here is from genome assembly GCA_021605095.1 of Caerostris extrusa. Classification (NCBI taxonomy): domain Eukaryota; kingdom Metazoa; phylum Arthropoda; class Arachnida; order Araneae; family Araneidae; genus Caerostris; species Caerostris extrusa. The sequence goes on from BPLR01013936.1 coordinate 15,888, forward strand.
TTTTGGATGTAGAAATAGCCCTAGGTACCTATATTCTGTAACTCGGGGACGGACTGGCCAAAAAGAGTGATACTCCCTAACGGAGATAAAGAAATTTTCCGAGTAAAATAGGCATGCAGGCTGATTTCGAAGCATTTACTTAAATTTTCCAGGGGATTAACCATTTTTCTAGATTGTAAACAGAATATTGTAAGTCTTTAGCAGCTAGCTGTGGTGATTTGTTTTGTGTTGCTATCGCCGTGGCTGAAGAGAGAAGATTGACAATCCTTTGGGATGTCGTTGATATAAATGTTGAAAAGGGCGAGCGCTAATAGCGAGCCCTGTCGAACACCCCCTTCTATTAGTGTGGAAGAAGTAACTCCTACTCTGACTAAAAATTCTCGTAATTGAAGGTAGGAGTTAAGGATCTTGACAAGTTGGGTCGAAAGTCAAAGTCGTATGCATTTTGATAAAATTTGGCATAATGGCTTATTATGTAAGGCCTGGCTACGTCCAGAAATAATATTCCGGTAGATTTGCGTTCGTTAAAGAACAGCTAAGTCAGCCTAAGAAGCTGGTGACAGGTGCTTAATTGCTTTCTGAAACCAAATTGTTCAGGAATGATTACGTCATTAAGATCGCAATGCTGATTAAGGCGTTTAAGTAACGCAGATTCGAATATTTTGCTCAAACTACTAAGTAGTGAGATAGAACGATAATTTTGAGGATAAGTCAAATTAGAATTTGATTTCGGAATGGGGGTATACGACGGCAGTTTTCCAGCAAGCTGGAAAGTAACAATTCCTAAGCAAAATAATTAAAAAGAAGGGTGATATACAGAATGAATTTAATAGGAGTTGGACTTTAGCATACGATTATTAATAAGATCCAGACTTAAGGATTTTGTTATTTTTGAAATTCCTAATAATTTCACAGACTTCTTTAGGAATAATTAAATCTAAATTGTTAATATGTGGTTGTTGTAAGAAGTCTGTGACTGTAGAGTTGGTGTGTTCGAAGAAATTTTTATCTTCAACATCGTGATTGAGTTCAAACTGAGTTTTGAGACTGTTTGCGAGTAGTTCCGCTTTATCTTCTGGGGAATAAGCTGCTCTGCAAGGGCGGAATGATGTGGTATTGTCTGCGTAGGTGGAAACAGTCTTCTATGTCGTTTTGCCAGCGTTGCTGTATAAAGACAGTGTTGCACTCCTAATTTCAGTAAGAGTGCGGCAATAATTTCGTAAAAATTCTGGATCGCTAGTGCGTTGCCATTGGTTGCGATATTTATTACGCTGCTTAGTTACAATTTTAATATCTATTGAAAATCTTATCGGTGGAGGTTTGAATTTAGGTGCCATTTCCTGCAGACATGTGATGTAGATTTCATTTAATTCTCTAATCTGCATCAGAGGAAGATCTGATTATAAAGCTAGGAAGACTTATTATTCATCACATGCCTGAAGTTCTCCAAACTAGTGTTGTGTTGACTTGGAACTTTCAGGGATTCAGGTCTGGTGTCGAAGGTTAAAATAACGGGAAGGGGGTCAGAATCTAAATCTGTGAGTACCTCAATATCATAATTAAAGGGGATGAGTTGAAAAAATGCAAGATTAAGTACATTAGAAATAATCATCGAGGTAAGGTTGGTTCTAGTTACTTTAAGGGGGGGGGGGAACAACTTTCACACCCTTTTGACTTTGGAGGAACTGATTAAGTTAAAAACCATAACGATTCAAATGGCCAAAGTTCCAAGAGGAGTGAATAGCGTTAAATTCACCAGCCAGTATCCAGTTTTAAATAATTTATTGAAATCCTCCACCAGGAAACCACCTGGAATATTCGTTTTAACGTAGGCTGAAATAATTTTAATTGGAGGAGAATTACTGATTTTAACTTTAATTATGGTTGCATCAATAAATTCTAATTCGTGAGTCGGAAGATTATGATTGTTGATATTACTTTTAATATAAATGCCTGTTACACAATTTACTCGGTTAGGAATTTGATTGGCTCTATCTGTACGATAGAACCTGTAATTAGCAATCAAAGGATTATAACCAGGAGACAGCTTTGTTTCCTGAACCTAAAATACATCAAGGTTCTGCTCATCTAAGAACTCCCTGACCTCGTGAATCTTGGAACATAAACTGTTTGCGTTCAGAAACCAATTGAAAGACTCGGGCCCAAAGAAAACTAAGCCATGCAAAACTCACTATTGGAAATGATGCGAGTATACGCCTTGAAGAGGTGGTAACTCATGTCAAATTTGTCTTGCGAGTTCCACATTTTATCCTTAGGCCCGCAGCAATGTTTACAAACATTCATTTTTTTAAAAAAAAAAGTTAAATATTACAGTGAGTTTCCAATAGTACTGCATATAAATGCAGCACACAATTCCACATTAAGCATCAAAACAAATTAAAAAGTAACACACAATTGAAAGTAAAGTAAACTACAATATAATAACTAAAAAAAAATTAATGAAATGGGTGATTAATTTTCAGTAAACTATTAATAAACATTCAATAACATACAAAAATTAACTCTAAATATACAATAAAATCATTGGGAAAAATGAATATATATATATATATATATATACACTCAAGAGCCAAAACATTATGACCACCTGTCAATAACGAGTCGGCCCATCTTTGGCGCGCAACACAGCTTCAACCCGTCTTGGCATGGGTGCCACAAGTCCTTGGTAGATGGCCGGAGACAGATTGTACCAGATGTTTAACCAACTGTCACGCAAATCCGAGATATTGCAGGTGGAGGTCTTTGAACCCTGAGCTGCCGTCCCAGGACATCCCAAATGTGTTCTACCGAATTGAGATCCGGTGAGTTAAGCGGCCAGGACATTAACTGGAATTAAGCATCATGTTCCTGGAACCACTCTAACACAATTTTAGCCTTGTGACAAGGGGCGTTGTCCTGTTGGAACATTCCATTTCAGCTAGAAAAACAGAGGCCATGTAAGGGTGCAAGTGGTCACAATGATGTTCAGATACCCTGTAGCATTCATGGTCTGCTCTACCACAACCACGGATCCCAGAGACGCCCAAGAGAATGTCCCCCAAAGCATAATACCGCCACCACCGGCCTGTGTATGACCTACTGTACATTGAGGGAGCAACTGTTTGCCTGGAAGACGGCTTATCCTAACACGGCCATCGGCGTGATGAATGACAAACCGCGATTCATCTGACCAGGCAACTCTCTCCCACTGATCCATGGACCAGTCATGATGTTCCCGGGCCCAGTGCAGGCGCAGTTGGCGATGACGTTTGGTCAGCAAAGGCACACGAGTGGGACGTTTGCTGCGTAGCCCCATATCAACAGTGTGTTCCGATACTATTCTACTTGGCCCTGCATTGTATTGGGCTGTCAGCTGAGCCACTGTCTGGCTCCGGTTTTGCTTCACCATGCGAGACAGTCTCCGACGACCTTTTCCTTTGATAGCGTGTGGACGTCCAACACCATGTCGTCTACTGCTGGTTTCACCGTCATTCATCCACTTTGCATAAGTACTAACAACTGTAGATCGCGAACAACCCCGAGTCGTGCAGTTTCGGAAATACTTGTTCCGACCCTTCGAGCCATTACAATCTGCCTCTATCAAAGTCGCTTAGATCCACAGCCTTTCCCATCACACACTGAAGTAAGTGAAAGTATGATTCTTCAGACTCTCCAGCAGCAGTTAAATACCACTTCGACCTGATCACGTGCCATCCACGTCATCCAGGCGAGTTCATTGCAAAATGTAAGGGTGGTCATAAAGTTTTGGCTCTTGAGTGTATACATTATATTAAATATAAACCAATTAAAAACATAGCACCATGAATATATAAACGGATTTACTCTGCCATAGGCAAAATACATGCTTTTGATACTGGTCTCTTAAAAATTCCACTCTGGGTTTTTACATTAAGAACTCTAGTTTTATTATTAACACCATAATAAATATCAATTATTCTGCCTAGATACCATTTGTAAGTTGGTAAAATATCATCAATCAGTAGCACTAAATCACAAATGTTTACATTGTCTTTTTCAAATACCCATTTATTTCTTTGTTGCAATTCATTTAAATATCTACGGTACCATTTTTTCCACACTAATTGAACTATTTTTGTCACTTATTAAGATTATTTGACACTATTTTTAATTTAATTGATTTAAAAGATAATCTAAAGTAGCGTTCATTGATCGATTAATCAAAAAATGGGCAGAAGTTAAAACTTTGAAGTTATCACTGTCAGTAGAATTGGACTCAATGGTCTAGAATTCAAAATTGCTACAGTTTAAATTATGGAGTTTTTAACTGTATGTATATATAAACTAGCACTTCTAAAAATAAAACTTAGTGATTTAATAACGGCTTCCCATAGACTACCAAAATTTTGAGCTCGAGGGTGAATAAATTTCCATTCAATACCTTCACAATATACATACATATAACATGAAGATAACGTAATATTAGGAGTGATAACCAACTCGTGAAGCTTTTGAATTTCTCTCTTTGCACCTGTAAAATTCTTTGCATTATTAGAATACAATTTAGAGCATTTCCCTCTATGTGCAATAAATCTTTAAAAGCTATCAAGCTATAAAAGACTGATGATAAATTAGAAAGAAACTTGGTATGCACCGCCTTAAATACAAAACGGACAAATAAACAACACACCATACTCTTTCTTTGTTTATCAATTTTAACCAAAAATGGTCTACAAAAATCTATCCCTGAAACATTAAATGGATAATTCAAGGTAACTATCTCTTGGTAAACTACCCATTAATTTTGTTGACACTATAGGTTTTACTTTAAAACAAATAACACATTTATGCACTATCTTTCTATAAATAGATTTTCCACCTATATGCCAGAATTTCTCACGTACATGACACAAAAGAGCAGATAATCCTACATAAAAATATTTTATATGGTAATAAGAAATTAACATCTCTGTAAATGCATGATTTTTGGGCAAAATTATAGGATGTGTTTGATAAAAACTACATTCCACATTACTCTTAAGATTCCATCTGAATAAAAAAAAAAAAAAAGATTTTAATTTACTCTTTGACATAACCTTATCTTTCAATAGACTTTTAGTCTTGCAGGAAAACTTTCCTGTTGAATAGATTTTACCAGAAATATTTCAGCATGCACTATTTCTGATACCTCAATTGGACCATTTAATTCAAATGACAAACACATGGTATTTTTAATAAATCTAAATATGTAAAACTTTTATATAATTATTACTTAAACTCAGTAAATGATTTAAAAAGTTAGTCATTTGTAAAAAACAATTTGTTCTTACCAACACTGGATGAAAGAAAAGTACTTTTCTTCTTTATCAGAGATCTGGATCAGTTTATCAGGATACCGTTCTCCAGCCAAGAACTCGGATGAAAATTGATCAATTGCAGCCACTTTTTTGCGCACGAATGTCTTTAAAATCAAGAAAGAAAAATCATCGAATCACTCCAATAAACAATTTAGATGTCTTAAGCTTCAAGGAACATTCACAAAAGAAGTTGATGAATTCTTAAAATAAAAACTGAAAAACCTTTTGAAGACTATTAAACAGTAAACTGCAGCAGATGATATACTCTGTGGACATTTGAGGTTCAGCAATGGCCAATGTTTTCCCTTAGCCCTTTCACAAATGGCGCTGCTTGCATAACACACATTATTTTATCCCAATTATACTATTTAGAGTTAATGAAATCTTTAATTGCACCTCCTTTGAGCTATGAATGGTTAAAATTTGCAGATTTTGAGATTGCACTCTAAAATTATAATATATAATTTAGAAAAATATAATATATAATTATAATATATAATTTAGAATTATATTTTTCCTCCTTTATAGGTGTATTTAATAAAGCCCGTGGCATCAAATAACTGACAATGAAAACTGCTTTTTATCTTTTTAACTTAACTAACGAGCCTTAATTCAAAGCTGCTCTATTAAGGTTTTTTTAAATGTAATCACTCATTAATGGGAATTGTAGGAGCAAAAAAAAAAAAAAAAAAAAAAAAAAAAAAGGGTGAAACCTTTCTTACGCTGGTCATTTATTGGTAATTGATGAAAGTGAAAAGATTTATTGCATGATTGTGGTTCAATAAAAACCTGTTTTAAATGAAGATTTATTAGAAGTTTGGCCAAATGAGTTTTTTTTTAAATGTTTAAAAAGAAATTGAATTAAAGATTAATTATTTAGTGTTATTTTAATATAATTTTCAATTTAAATATGAAAACTAATAAAGAAAATTGTTGTAAGTGAAATTAATAAACACAATTAAATCAAACAATTTGATTTAATTGTCCTACAATTTGACTGACTGATTATTTGATTATGATTTGATTTGAAAGACTGATTATTTGATTATGATTTGATTTGAAAGACTGATTATTTAGTATTATTCTTTTAATAAGATAATTTTCAATTAAAAATAATTTAAATATGAAAATTGTTGTAAGTGAAATTAATAAAGACAATTAAATCAAATGACATAATTTGACAATAACAAAGGAATATTTCATACTATCATATCATTATTAATTGATAACTTTTTAAAGAATTTATAATTTGAAATTCAAATTCAAATCATAAGATTTGGAAATTAATCAAATTTATTCACTTTTGAATTCATTATTTTAATAATGAAGCATAATTTAATTATTTCCTGGTAACAAATCCTACAAATATTTTATTGAAGTGTTTTATAAATAGATTTTCCTTTTGCAACAACAATGATATTTTATTTTTTTTATTCATTTTTATATTCTTATTAATGCTTATAGTTGATCATTTGTTCTTATAAAGTTCAAAGTTTTCTTTCAATAATTTGATATAATCACTTTCTAAAATTTTTTTAATTTTAGATTGTTTGTAGGTATGAAGTAATAAAATCCTGTTAAAATAGATATAATTTCTTTTGAAATTTTTCTAAATTCGAATTTTATAATTTTGAAAAAAAACTTTCAGCATAATGTATTTTTATTGTATTAGCATATTTTTATTGTTATTTTAGTTTATCCTGCATAACACCAGGCTATGTCTTTTAGTAGGCATAAAAATATATTTTAAATATATAAGAAATGAGTTTCTAAATTTAATATTATATATAGTTCATTATGATTAAACTTTTTTTTTTTTTTTAGTCATGAAATATAAATTTTTATTCTAAAAAGTAAAATTTTATTTTAAGACAATAAGTATTAAATGATATCATAGAAAATTGACTTATTAATCCCGATAAGCTTTTAAAAGCTTTTGGAAGCACAATATATCTGAAAACTTTGAATATTCTTGCCGGTGATAAATCCATAAACTGAAAAGATCGTATGTTAGGTTTTTAAGGGAAATATTTAAGAAATTAGTTCCTCAGAGTTCTAGAGATATTTATTTCAAATTGTGATGGTATCAGAAGTCAAAATTGGCTCATTAAAACAATATTTTAATTCTAAACTGTTCAATAAGTGTCATAGCCAATGGCAACAAGTTCTGATGGATACTCCTTGCATTAAAGGAACTTTTTTTTTTTTTTTGTGAATATTAGTTGAATATCACAAAATCGAAAATATTTTTTTTCATCGAATAGCTGGGGATTTTACATTATGCTGAAAAAAGATTAAATAGAAAATCACATTATCTTTTTCAAAGCTACAAACTTTCAGCTAAAACTTGTTTTAAAAATAATTTATTTTAAATATTTTATCACATTGCATTGAAATTAATAGCATCTATTTAAGATGTTTTACATAACTGCAGGTAATTAATGTTATGAATAATTTAATAGAGTTAGATTTGGAGGAGAGATTTATTATTAGCTCTTCACTTAGCGATTTATGAAGAAAAAAATGACACATTTAAAAATATAAACTGATATAGGAATTGTGAAACAATTAGAAAAAATGCATATGTGTTTAATATAAGTTTATCTATTTTCATAAGCGAAATGAGAATTTTTATTTATAAAATTAGAATTTTAGATTTGTCTTATTTCTCAGAAAAACAAACATTGGTATTTAGCACACACACACAAAAACATATTATGGATAAGGAAACATATTATGGATAAGGAAACATATTATGGAGGTACTTACGTATTCTATGTCCCACACGATAAGCACACTGACTGAAATTGCATTTCCAAAACTTACGTTTACCAAAATAAAGTTTCATATCATGGGAATTGGGACATTTTCGTTGTTTTGGTAAAATATTTCGCTCCTGAAAAATAAAATTGCATCTTGTTCTGTTTCTGGCAAATCCCAAATACGCAATTTCGTAGCACTACAAAATGGCGTCAAAACTCAGCAAATCTGCAGCTGTTAGATTGACGCTACTTAAAAACCGCCAAATCTAGCTGTTAGATTGCCGCCACTGAAAAACCGCCAGGTCTGTCGCCAAGGTATCGTTAATACGTAAGTACCTATTATTTAATATAATTTAAATAAATATTATTTAAAAAAAAATCCTATGTTTGAAAATTTTATTATTTCTATGTATAACATAAATGGCAGATTATGGTATACATTGAAATAATAAAATTCTTAAAATAATATTTATTTAAATTATGACATTTATCCATTATTTACCTACATGAACATAGGCTTGTTCATTCATCTTATGCATGATAAATTGCTTCTTTGAATTAAAAAAAAAAAAAAAAAAAAAAAAATATCACTCACCAATGGGAATTGTAGGAACAAAAAAAAAAGAAATCTTTTATGCTGGTCATTTATTGCTAATTGATGAAAGTGAAAAGACTTATTGCATGATTGTGGTTTAATAACAACCTGTTTTAAATGAAGATTTATTAGAAGTTAGTCCAAATGATTTTTTTTAAAACTGTTTAAAAAGAAATTGAATAAAGACTGATTATTTAGTATTATTATTCTTTTAATAAGATAATTTTCAATTAAAAATAATTTAAATATAAAAATTTTTGTAAGTGAAATTAATAAAGACAATTAAATCAAATGACATAATTTGACAATAACAAAGGAATATTTCATACTATCATATCATTATTAATTGGTAACTTTTAAAAAATTTATAATTTGAAACTAAAATTTCAAATAATAAAGCCATAAAAATCAAATACCACCTATTTCATAAATTAAAATCTTGAGATATGGAAATTAATCAGATTCACTTTCTATTAACTATTTTAATAATGAAGCATATTTTGTAATTATTTTCCACATAACAAATCATACAAATATTTTAGAGTATTTTATAAGTAGACTTTTCCTTTTGCTGCAATAACAATGTTATTTTATTTTTTATTCATTTTAGATATTCTTATTAATGCTTATAGTTAATCGTTTGTTCTTATAAAGTTCAAAGTTTTCTTTCCATAATTTGATATAATCACATTTTAAATTTTAAATTTTAGATTGTTTGTAGGTATGAAGTAATAAAATCCAGTTAAAATAGTTATTATAATTTCTTTTGAAATTTTTCTAAATTTGAATTTTATAATTTTGAAAAAAAACTTTCAGCATAATGTATTTTTATTGTATTAGCATATTTTTATTGTTATTTTAGTTTATCCTGCATAACACCAGGCTATGTCTTTTAGTAGGCATAAAAATATATTTTAAATATGTAAGAAATGAGTTTCTAAATTTAATATTATATATAGTTCATTATGATTAAACTTTTTTTTTTTTTTTAGTCATGAAATATAAATTTTTATTCTAAAAAGTAAAATTTTATTTTTAAGACAATAAGCATTAAATGATATCATAGAAAATTGACTTATTAATCCCGATAAGCTTTTAAAGCTTTTTGGAAGCACAATATATCTGAAAACTTTGAATATTCTTGCCGGTGATAAATCCATAAACTGAAAAGATCATATGTTAGATTTTAAGGATCTTTTCAGTTTTTGGATTTATCACCGGCAAGAATATTCAAAGTTTTCAGATATATTGTGCTTACAAAAAGTTTTAAAAAGCTTATGAAATTAATCAAATTGATTCACTTTCTATTAACTCCTTATTTTAATAATGAAGCATATTTTGTAATTATTTTCCACGTAACAAATCATACAAATATTTTATTAGAGTATTTTATAAGTAGACTTTTCCTTTTGCTGCAATAACAATGTTATTTTATTTTTTATTCATTTTAGATATTCTTATTAATGCTTATAGTTAATCGTTTGTTCTTATAAAGTTCAAAGTTTTCTTTCCATAATTTGATACAATCACTTCTTAAAATTTTTTAATTTTAGATTGTTTGTAGGTATGAAGTAATAAAATCCAGTTAAAATAGATATTAAAATTTCTTGTGAAATTTTTTTCTAAATTCAAATTTTATAATTTTGAAAAAAATGTTTCAGCATAATGTGTTAAACACATTTTTATTGTTATTTTAATTTATCCTGCATAACACCAGGTCATGTCTTTTAGTAGGCATAAAAAATATAATATATTTTAAATATATAAGAAATGAGTTTCTAAATTTAATATTAGATATAGTTCATTATGATTAAACTAAAAAAAAAAAAAAAAAAAAAAGTCATGAAATATAAATTTTTATACTAAAAAGTAAAATTTTATTTTAAGACAATAAGCATTAAATGAAATCATAGAAAAGAGACTTATTAATCCCAATATTCTTGCTGGCGATAAATCCATAAATTGAAAAGATTCTTTGTTAGATTTTCGGGAAAATATTTAACAAATTAGCTCCTCAGAGTTTTAGGGATATTTATTTCAAATTGTAATGGCATCAGAAATCAAAATTGGTTCACTAAAACAGTATTTTAATTCTAAACTGTTCAATAAGCGATGATAACAAGTTCTGATGGATAGTCCTCATTAAGATTTACCAGAGTTCTTATCTTTTTCAAACTTTCAGCTAAAACTTGTTTAAAAAATAATTTAATTTAAATATTTTATTACAATACATTGAAATTAATAGCATCTATTTATGATGTTTTACATAACTGCAGGCAATTAATGTTATGAATAATTAGAAAAAGTGCATATGTGTTTAATATAAGTTATTCTATTTTCATAAGGAAAATGAGTCTTTTATTTTTAAAATTAAATCTAAAATTCTATCTATCAAATTTTTAAGAAAAACAAAATTAGTATTTAACACAGACACACACAAAAGCAGTATATGCATAAGCAGAATGAACAATAAATAATGGGTAAATATCATAAATGTTTAAAAAAAAATATTATTTAAAAAAACTTATTTTGGAGAATTTTATTATTTCTAGGTATATCATAATGGCAGATTATGCTATATCTAGAATATAACAGCCTCTGGAAAAAGAATGCAGATTACGAAATTTGATAAAAATCAGAAATAGGCACACAATCATAGGCTACAGTTGATTTGTAAATTTTTATTAAGAGTAAAATTATTTTAATATTTTAAAACATGATATCCTCACTCTGAAGTATTGTATATTTGGGATTTACTTGCCGAAATAATGCAAATGCAATGCACACAATGTAAATACAGTATTACACTTTTCTTCATAGCACAATTTAATGGTGCTTACAACTTTTTCTCCGCGAAGGGTATCCACGTGCGCGTGCGCGAACAGATGAGAATAAAACATATATTAGTTATATAAAATCAAGCAATTTTTAGAAATTGAAAAAAAAAAAAAAATTATTAAGGAAGTGGAAAAATTAATTCATTTGAGGTCAAGACATTTATGTTTTGGGGCGGTCTTTTTTTTTTTTTATAACTTTCGCCGAAATTCGCCAGTAGGTATTCATATGCGTACAAATATGGCCTCTTGGGGGAAAAAAAGAGAGGCATTAAACAGCACAGAATCCCCATTTTTTCTATCTGTGTGTGTTCAATATATTTTTGGATAAATGTTTAAAAATATCTTATGAATATTAAAATATATTGGCTCAAAAAATTATTTTATCTATTAGTTCATCTGATTGATAGCTCTACGATATTGAAATTTTTGTTACGGATCTTTTTAAAAATATGAATGATATGAATCAATAAAATGTTTTGAATCACTCATTCATTCCGAAAAAGAAAGGGAAAAAAAAAAAAAAACGTTTAGGCCTCTTGGATTCCATCTTTAGGATTTAAACCCGTGAATAAATACCCGCAACGCCATCTAATAAAACGTTTAAATTGTTGATTTCTCTTTGAATTGCTTCATTAGAAAAAATATTCTTATAATTAAAGAAATAATTTTAATTTTATGGATTATATTTCATTACCTGCTTTTAAGAGTGTAGCTTTCAAAAGTGAATGAAGGGGGAAAAAAAAAAAGTTCACCTCTTTCAAAAGTTTACTGAAGGGCGCATGCGCAGTATAAAATAGACGAAACGACGAACAAGTGAAAAACAAAAAACATTTAGAATTTGATTAAAAAAAAAAAAGGAAAAACTTTATATATATATAAATTTTTTTTGCGAATCAAGATTGATTTTTTTTTTTTTTTTACATCAAATCATTTAAACTATGGACTATTTTAATATTACTAGATTGGATAGGAGAGTCGAGAATTGTAATATAATAAAACAAAGCATCACGGAGTTAGCAGGAATTAAAAAAATTTGATGCAAACAGTTAATAGAAGGGAAACCAGGGGCGAATGGCTGGCGCTCTGTCGTTCGGTACCACAGGTATAGGGTTCAAATCCCGGCTTTGCCCATGGGTGTTGTAGTGATTCGGAATCCACTTTAAACCGTAGGTCCCGGTCCCTAATATGATCGTAGAGCGTTGCGGGGGCATTGTTGTCCGTGGCTTACCATCAAGTTACACGCGTCCCTGGATAATGCAACGTGAGTAACGTCTGTGCAACGCTTGCCTTAAGGCATCCAAGACGTCCATGTCTGTTTGACAGCTGCATTAGAAAAAAAAACATGTATATTTTTGAATAGTTTTAGACAGATAATTTGTTGATGGTTAAGCTAATAGAAAAACTCTACTTGCAGTTTATTTGTATACTTATTTTGTAATATCTGTCAGTCATCACACAAATCCTTTAATTACTTCTCCTATTAGTTACAGACCAATTTCTTTACTCTCTTCTATTAGTAAACTAATTGAAAATGTCATCCTGAACCTTCTTAAAAATGAGTCAAATCAAAAAGAACCTTCTCATCCCACAGCAATTTGGATTTACCGAAAAACTTTCTACTACTCATCAGCTCTACAATCTCACAGAAACTGTTGCTGAAGGATTTACCTGGAAATATGAAACTGCTGCAATTTTTCTTGATGTGGCCAAAGCTTTTGATAGAGTCTGGCTTAATGGATTGATTTACAAACTCATTTCTTACAATTTCTCTCCTTATTTGATTCAAGTAATTCGTAACTATCTTTCAGACAGACACTTTTTGTTGTCGCAGTAGGTACAAATAATACTGATTCCTCAATTCATGATATTCAAGCTGGTGTGCCCAAGGGCTCTACTCTAGCTTCTTTCATCTATAATATTTTTATCAACGATATTCCACAAAAGAACAATATCAAAATTAGTCTGTATGCTGATGACACTGCAATCTTAACGCAAGGCCGAAAAACATGCACCATCCAGGAAAATTTGCAAAATTATATTATTGATTTAGAAAAATGGCTGATTAACTGGAAGATAAAATTAAATGTGGACAAGACTGAAGCAGTTCATTTCACTTGCAAAAAATCCTATAACCCTCCTAATATTAAAATATACAATAATTATATCACTTGGTCTAAAGAAACTAAGTACTTAGGAATTATCCTTGATAATAAACTTAACTACAGATCGCATATCTACAACCTTAGAAATAAATTCAATACTCAATTTAGAATTCTCTACCCTGTAATCAATAGAAATTCAGCTTTACCTCTTAATCTCAAAATTCTAATATATCACTCTTATCTTCGTCCAGTATTAGCTTATGCAAGCCCAGTTTGGGGTTTTGTCGCACGTACAAATTTTGAAATTATTCAAAGGCTTGAGAACAAAACTCTCAGAATGTTAACAAATTCACCCTGGTACTTTCGTAATGACGATATTAGACGAGCTCTCTCGATTCCAAGTTTAAGACAATTTGTTCATAAAATTTCTACTAAATTCTATAATGATATGCGAAACATTAATAACCATGTATTAAATATCCTACAAAATTACGATTATGATATTTCTTCCCGCAGACATAGCAAAAAACCTCGCACTGTTCTAAATATTTTAAATTAATTCCTTACAACTGCCTAGATGAAAAAAAGTTCGCTTTTCTCCTAATTTGACCTTTGCTCGTTCGGGGTTATTACATGCAACTGATTCCATCAACATCTACATTTTTGATATTTGTTATTTTATAATTTTATTAAATAAATAATTCTCTTTTAAAAAAGGGCATGAGACCACCGCTATGTTTTAACATTTTACAAAGAAGGAGCTAGTGGCCGCTACGCGGCCAAGGATCTCCGTAATAATCTACAATAACAAATCCTTTAATTTTACCCGTCATCGTCGCCAGTTGTTACAGAAACAAGCTTGGCAAGAGGAAAGTTGCATTTCTAGTGAAGGGCGCATTCGCCGCATACAATATAATTAACTAATTTATAATACTTTGTTCTTTGCGTGACTAAATATTCTTGGCTTCATCGTCATAAAAGCGTGTCGTCAAAAATGCTATGCGCGTAACCAAGAAATATGCGTTGTTTCTTATCCCACTTGGCAGACATCTAGGCCAAGTCCACGAGCCCATATGCATTTATGATTGAAGGGAAGGAAGCAGCTTCTGTTGTGATGAAGCACCCGTAGGTAGAAGTTTGGCTTTGGCTCCGTGACGCTCTATATTCATAAGAGACCGGGACCTACGGCTTAAAATGGATTCGAACCATTACAAACAGCCGGGGCCCGAAACCTGGGGCGCTAGACACTCGGCCATTCAGTCCACCAAGAATTAAAAATTAGCAATATATGTAGCAAAGAATTATTTTATCTATTTTTAGTTCATTTAATAAAATATAAAAAAAGCTTGTTACTTAAATTTTTTTATTTGCTGCGGTCCTGTTTTCATATAATTGCAAATTGTTGTGACCGCTGCTACGAAAAATTGTATCGAGGTTCATCACAAGTTCAAGTTGGACACATCTTGCTTAGACCTAGCTCACTTTCCTCTTCTTTTAAAAGCGATGTAGCTCAATCTTTTATTATTACTCTCTTATTAACAGGCATTTGTAGATGAACAGAACGAACGAACGAACTTCTTAAAAAATTATTAAATACATACTGAGACCTAGTCTTATGTATGTATTTAAAAGGCAAGGGCTGTGTCAAGCTCATGCATCTAATTACCACATTTAATATCTTGAAGCGCATTAAAATTTAATTCGTCAAATTTTGAATGCAAGGTAGTCCATGCGTAATAGAAAATTCTATTAGAGAGATGCTATATTAAGCTTTACACATTAGACAATTTTTGTGAAAATTTTTTTTTTTCTTCTAAATTTCTTCTCACTAAACTTTTTACTTCTCACTAAAATTCTGCCATTCAACAAATTGAAGTTAATGATCCTGATGATAAAATTTTTTTTATTCTGCTTGCATTTTGTTCTTACAAAAAAAAAAAAGGGCCCGGAATGCACCAATAAAAATTAATCGTTTTTTAATTCCTTAATTTAAATTAATTATTTAATTTTCTTCATCTTTTATTCATTTTTTTTTTAAAAGCTTACTATTTTTACCTATTCTTATAGAAGTTTTAATAATATGATTATGTGGAGGTTTTAGGGATATATTTAGCCCTCAGGTATGTCCGTATCAGTAATTTTACGAGATTTGCACTAGTTCTTATTGTTGCTGAGTGTACTGACTGTATTCTTGACCTACTGGTTAAATTTAAAATACGAGTACGGGTATTACGAGTAGTTCTTTCATATTAGTAAGTACTTGTAATTAATTTATTTTAATATTATTTGTATATCCATTCCCTCTATTATTCCGTTATTTGTACATCCATTACCTCTATCTTTAAGAGCGAATTTTGGTTTTGCTCATAAAATATATGGGTATTCCTGTTCGTTTCAACGTTGGACACGTGTTTACTGAAATTGTAACTTTTTTACAAATTTCTTTCATGAGCTTTTTTATACATAATATTTATGTATTTTTAAAATTAATTTCGCAATCCTTTTTTTTATATTTATATACATTGGCTTCCGAAAGTGTTCGTACACTTATGATTTTCATTGAAATAGGGCTGTTTCCGTTAATTAAAATTAATATTTCCGAATGGCTATTTAATTACTAGATCTATAATCCATTCTAACAAAACTGCATGAAATATTTTTAAAACATACTAAAAATTTACTTTTAAGGAATTAATAATCTAAAAGTTACAAATTTTTCGTCAAAATCAAATTTTCATTAAAAAATAAAAGCATTTTGTCCTGATACATTAAATAAAAAAATTTAATGAATGGAATACAGAAAAATTAGATTCCCATATGTAACCAAATAATTTGACAAGTTGATAAAAGAAGAGGGGGAAAAAAAACCCCAGTAATATCAAGCTGCAATTATATTTATTTAATTCATATATTTATTCCAATTTAACATTAGCAAAGGATTGCTAGATCTGCTAGAATTTAATAAAACAGATTAGCAACAATGTAATATTGATTTCATATATAACAAATACTTTCATTTATAGCTGTGGAAACAGGATAGACTTCAAAAACTATTAATGATTCAATAGTAATTTTGTAAGTATTATATGTATATGTTCAGCAGTAAGTCTTGGTTCTATTTGTTTGATGATAGTTAGTTGCCATGTAAAAGTCTGCTGGTGTTTAGGAAATGGAGCAGATTCCATCACTATTGTTGAATGCCGCCATACCTGTCATCAACATGGCATAATGGTTAAGGTGCTTGGCATATCAGGTCACACCTATGGTACTTTGATGAAGAGCTGCGGCCAGTTATACTATATCTTAATAAAGTGGTAGCAAAAATATTTTTCAGCTGGACAATGCTAGACTGCTCATCAATAAACAAGCCTTGCAGCATGTCCAGTTGCTTCTTTGATTAATCAATTTATTGTAATAATTGATTCCTGATTTTTGAACCTTTAACATTTTTCATCACTAATGACTTAATTTGCTATAGAATAATTCAGATTTGTTTTCCAATGTTTATTGTTTTTTTATGTACTCGCTATATTTCTAAAATTTTTATATTGTAAAACTTTTAATCATGAAACAGTTTTAAAAATATAATTTTTAAAATAGTCATGTTATTATTTTTAGAATTTATTGTTCTCTACCAACTTGAAAAAAAAATTCACCAGAGCAGACATCCTGAGCCTTCAAATCAACTAAGTATTATCTGAGCATCGCAAAAAATAATTACAGATAATAAAATGAAACCTGGTGAAACTATTAGTCTGTTCCCATCAAGTTCAAGTGACCTGATTTGTGAAGAGAAAAAAGTTCTAGCAAGCCCAACAGAGGATGATTTTGCAAGTTCAACTAGCAATGAAGATTATAGCAAGCTGAGTTCTGGGATGAATTCATTACAAGGTGTCAGTAGAGATGTCCACAAGCACAATATTATGCTTCATGATACTCCACCCACAACTCCAAGTACAGAGTCACTCTTGTCCAGCTCTCCCTCTAATGAAACAGATTCTTTCCCCATTAATGATACAGAAAGTAGCCTATCAGGAGAGGGAGAGCCTGATCTGTTCTATTATGATTCGAATAGGTTTTAGTAAACCGTGATGAAGTGGCTGCCATACTTACATATGATATTCCTAAATTAATAATATTTAAAAACCCCAATGAAGATGCCTCTGAAGCAAATATTCACAGAGGGGCTCTTTCCTTATCAAAGAGGAAAAGAAGGAAGCTTCAGAAGTATTTAAAAAGAGTAAAGTCATCATATTCTTGCTTAACGAAGGTAAGGCATTTTTTCAAAAATGTAATAAATTATATTAGTTTATAAAAAGATTCATTTTTTACATAAACTATTATTAAGTATTTGAATCAATAATACAGAGATGTGGGAGCGGGTATTATTACTGACTAACTTTTTTACTGTTACCGACTTGTTTTTCATTAAATACGAGTTTAAAAATATTTAACTACAATAAAGTCCCAATATGATATTGCATTAATTAAAATAAATAAAATAGTATTTGCAAAGGTAAGATCCATTTTTCATAGTTGCTGAATTTTTATTTTAGTCTTATATTTCTTAGAGTAGACAAAGAATTTTTTAAAACTCTGAACTTTTTTTTTATTAATTTTTTGTTTAATGTAACACTTTTGAGAAACTTTATGCTTGTGCATATAGAGATTATTACATGTATTTAATTTTTTATGTTCTTTGCTCGGCTAAAGAACTAATTTTTTTAATTAAAAATGCATTTTGTCCATGCATCGTGCATGAATTGAAAAATATATCCAAATAAAATATTTCATTTGCAGATTTGACTGGTCCAGAGAAGAAGATAGCTGAGCTTGAGGACAATATGGCTGTTATGAGGATGGAATTCAAGCTTTTGAAAGCAGAAGTGAGAGCCTGTGACCGCTATAAGGAAAAGAAAGCTCGTAAGAAAGTTAGCAGGTTAGTTGCAATTTTTGACCAATCTGTGGTTTTTAGTTCGCTTTAATCATTCTATGAATTTTCATAATTTTTCTACGGTATGAATCATCATAGGATCAACAAATTATATCAGTGGTTCTCAAGGAAATGATGAAAAACCAGATTTCTCTCATTTTAGTTTTTTCATTTTATGATGGATTCCAATAACCTGTATGATTTTATTGGAATCTTGCATTTTTCACTGATTTGCTCACTATATTTTGAGCAGACTTCCCACATCCAACTGTTCCAACTTCTGATTTGATGTTATTTATTGCTTTACTGAATTATCAGCAATTCACTTCTAACAAATGATAATGAGATTCAGTCAGGAATGGACCCACTGAAAACATTGACCACTCTCTTTTTCTTACAATTGCATTTCCAATATATAATTTTACCTATTTTCACATATTATTATGGAAGGAAAATTAGCTGTTTTTTGGCAAAAAAAAGCTATAGTGCATGTTATTTATTTTTTGTAATATTTTGTATATAAAAGCAATCTGAATATATTCGTAAATGTTGGAAATAAAAAGTAAAAATAAAAAAAAAAAAAAATTAAACAGGAGGAATTACTGTGTTCTATGTAAAAAATTTTCATAATTTTTAACCCCTCTCTTAGCCCATTAGCAAAAATGGTTAGTGTTCAGTGAGCCATAGTTCAAATAGTGCAGGGTGGCCAATCCACGAATATAGGAGAGATATTGCCTGTTTTATTTATGAGTTTGCAGAATAATTAAATTTTTATTTTGTGAACTCATGATGAGTGGAGAATCAAACATTGCACTATTAAAATATAAAAACATCATTGCATCCAGTAATTTCCGATTTTTGTTTCAGATCCTTCTGTGAAATCGGAAGATGGACCTAGCTGCTCCTATTAGAGGTTGAATAAAAAGTGTGTGTGCATTACTTGTGAATTTGACTGGTGATATGCTCAGGTTTTTTGAAAAACATTTTTAAAGTAAAAATATATATAATGCATCTCACCTAGTATCCCCAAAGACTTTTTAAATAAATCAGTAATTGTAGAATATTTTAAGAAAATGATAAAATCATTGTTGCCAATTTGCTGAAATTGTCTGCAGAATTTGACAATCCATTGTTAATATTAATTCCATTATTTATAAATAAGTGTACACTATGTATCTTGTTTCCAAAGATATAAATAATAGCTGTGCTTATATTAAGATTGCTGATTTTATTGTGTTAAAATTGTTAAGTCATATATATTGTTTGTTCAATATATATATGTATATGACTTTTCACATTTTTATTGATGATATTAATTAAATAGCTTATATGATATGATAAATATTAAATATTTAAGGAAATTAAAATCATGTTTTTCAAGAAGAAAAAAAAAACATTCAAAATTGATTTAAAATGACTTGTTTCTGTAAGAGCAACTCAAGGGTTGGCGACTAGTGAATTTGTTTCATTCATATAAATTTTAAATCAAATTCATTTTTATTTCTAGGATTCACTTTATTTTAATAAATCTAGATCTGAAGTTATTTATTATTATTATTATTATTTTTTTTTTTTGAGATAAGGAAAATAAAAAACAAGAAAATTATTCAACCCTCTGTTTTATAAGTCATGACTTGTATTTTTCTCATGAGAAAGCATTTTTTTTTAATAATTATTTGCATTTATTCTATAAGATTAAAATATTTTTCTATAAATTTAAATATTGCATGAAATTACTTCATTACTTACTTTTAAAAAGCAGTTATTAAAATTTTCAGATTATGAGTCATACAAGTATACTTGTTTTTTTACTTAACTACATTTGAAAAGCAAAAAAAAAAAAAAAATAATAATAATAATAATAATTTTTTAATATTGTATTTTACCAATGTATTTTGTATCATGGTTATTTTTCTATGTTTAATTGACAAATTCAATGTATAGATTAGAAATTAAAATTTGAAGGAACAATGTAAGATCTGTATCTGTACTTAAATTTTATTGGATGGAGTAAGAACTACATTAGATAATATATATACTAAAATATTTTTTTAAAAAATTGTCTTAACATATTTGGGAATTTTAAAACTCATTTTTATGCACGTTTCTTGCTCTTTTGTGTTATAAAGAAATTTTATTCTCATTAATTTTGTTTGTGAATTAATGCTTATTCATAATGTTTGCCATGGCAGTTAAAGCTTTTTTTTAAATGAATTTTATACCATTCAGGGCAATTTTTGAAAATCACTCATATTTTTAACAAATTACATTAATTGCATTTTACTATTAAGCTCCTTTTGTAGCACATGGAATTTTATTGATATTAAAAATTGAACAAACTCATTAGATAGTCAGTAAGTTTAGTTTTATCTGAATATTGTCAATATATAAATTTTATGGTTTGCAAAAAGGCAGTTATTTTTGGAATCAGTATTTAGGTAAGGCAAAAATTACAAAAAGCTCATTGTTTTTAAATAAAAAAATGTTATATAATTTAACCATTTAAAATACTCATATCATCATAAAAAATTTTAAATGAACCCAATCCAAACTTAATAGATGAAAATACATTTTCAATCAATATTAAGTAATGAGGATGAGTCATTAATTATGGTTTTCGAGTTTTCTCAAAGCAATGACAACAAGGTATTCAGAATGTTTGCATTTATTGTTACTTTTAAGTGATGAATTTTCATTCTGTTTTACGTATGTAAATTCATTTGTGTTTTTATATATGTAGGACTGCTAATGATAGTAAATTGATGTTTCAATAAGAGCAATGAATCCTAGTAGTATGTAAAAGCTGTCTTAAATTTTTTGTAAAATATGTAATTTGATGAGATTTTTAAAATTGTTTTTATATCTGTATAATTAAGCATTGATATATTTCTTATGTGCTAAATATTTGAATAAGGTACTTTTTTTAATTAATATAGGAGATATAATTACTTTATTATTTAAATGATTAATGAATTGTGAAGCAAGCATAGATTATTATAATGTCCTTTTGTTTTAACTACATTGATTTTTATTATGAATCATTTTTGTGTGTTTATATTAATTGTATTTCTGCTGTCATTATCATCAGTCTTCATAAAGTAAAAGTTATAACTGCTTTTTTAGAAACTTCGTTAATAAATAAATCATTCCATAAATTGGATATATATTTTTTTCATCCTTATTTGCCACACAGAAAGATGTTTGCCACAACAAAGCCTCTTATAAGCCTGGGAGAAATAAAAACTGAACTGATGATTTAAAACTTTTAAATTTAATCTTTAAACCTTTTAAGCCCTCTTTTATTTATTAATGCATTGAAATATAAATCCAAAATAAATTAGCTTTTACAACATTATAAATTTTATCTTATATCAGATAGGCGCGGAAACAATCTTGAGATTTCTAAAATCGATAGATCACTCTAATATTACAATGTAATAATTTTAAACAGATTGAAAATTTTGAATAACAAACTTGTTTTAGAAAAAATGGGAGATTCTGAGCTTTCCTGACAACTAAATTTTTTTTAAAATCATTTCTAATGTTTATTTTCTAGTATGAATTATCATTTAATTCACTTTTGCCTTTTATTTTGTTGTCTTCAACATTTCATTTTTAAAAACAAATTTTTCTTTTTTTTTCATTCAATTATGAATGTTAATGAGATTTAAATAAGATATTTTGCATATAGTGCTAAATAATTAGGTGTATTTGTTTAGTTTTCCTGAATATGAAAGTTGAATACCACCTTTTTCCTTGCATAATAAGCAAGTAAAATATATATCAATCAATTTATTAAGTTTATCTACATGAAGAAAAAATTTTTAGGATGATGCAATAACTTGTGAACTTATTAGTAAGGAGGGGGAGGGGGTAATTAAATTAAGTTCTATTTTAAAATCTTCCTGATTTTTTAAAAGTTAACGGATTGTAAATGTTATTAAGTACGTTTCATCAACGAAAACATTTAACAAGAATAAATCAGTATATAACATTAAAGAATGTTTAATTGTATATGCAAATTTACTAAGTAGAAAGATTATTATGATTGAGATGGTGATATACAAAGACATTTCTGTGGCACAAAAAGAAATTCTATCTGTAAAATAAGCATTTTTTTCAGAAGAATTTATAAAAAATTTTAAAAATCAATTGAATTTAGATTGAGAAATACAACATTTAGAATTTATAATAATCAACCAATTTCACCCACAAATATTACAATTACAACTGTATATTTTTAGATAATATAATTTTATTTGTTCCAACGTGCGCCGCTGGTGAATCTCAGGGCTGAGGTTTCATCTGCTGGCGGCTAGGCTGCAGATATTGTTTCAAAAACGAGGAGACTCAATGGCGGTTGTGATATTCAGTTTTTTGCCTCATTAGTTGGACTACCTGGTGGGTTTGTTTCTTCCATACGATACGCATACGAGGGGTAGTTCCCGCATAAAGTCTTCCTGGAAGACACAGAGCCAAGTCAGCCTTCTATTTACAGGTGCTCCATCACAACAAAAGCTACCCCCACTCCCTCCTTCCATGAGAACACATGGGGCCAAGGACAAATGGGTTCATGGACTTGGTCTAGATGTTATCGACTAAATGGGATAAAAAACACAATTTCAATTTTTAAGGATTTCTACAAGGTAAGGTTTTTTTTTTTTATGTGAGAATTCTTAATTAAAATAAATATTTGTAATTGACCTTTAATTAATAGAAAAGATAAAATTCACAATATAATGGTTATGCTGAAGAAAATAATATCGGATATCGACCGATACATTTAACGATATCTCCGAAGTAGTTATATCGATTTCGACAATCGGCTATTTCGTTGTTGAATCACCTTTTACCTTGCACTTGTCAGATTTGCCGTTTTTCTCCAAAACTGTCATGCCGCTTTTGAAAAATCTGTTTTGGTATTGACATCGGAATTGCGTAAATGTTCATATCTAAAATTTGAATTTCATTAATGTAAGAATAATGAAATCAGATAAGTGATTTTGGATTTAAATCGATATACATTGATTTATCGCCCAAGTCTAATATGTTATTGTTATTGTAGATAATTTTAGAATCGTGGAAGAATTTCACTTCTTAGCCGAAACCCGATAACTCTACTACGCGTAGGGTGCGCGAAATATACTTTCTTTCCGGGTGAATCTGTAGGCCAACTGACACTTTCTCTTGAACGTCACAGATTTGGTGTGTCGCTCTACGGTAATTTTGTGCACAATTTGGGCTAATTAGACCGGGACCTACAATTTAACATGAGTTCCGAACCACTCACAAACATCCATGCCACCGCCAGGATTCGAACCTGAAGCCTATGTTACCAAAGGCTAGAGCGCTATCAATTGGCCATAAGGCCGCTGAACGTCACAGGGAATGGTCTTGCCGGTGGGTAGGAGGAAGCATAGTACCAGTATATAAATTCTAGTTTTCCGACTTAAATTTCTTTTCAAATGAATTAAACATAATTTGTTTCTTACTCAACATGCAACATTATAGTTTGCAAGAGTACATAACAAAAATACAAAGGAATTTTGTATAATTTATTATCTTGTATTGACTATATTTGATTAAGATTATTGAAAAGAAGAGTAGTGGAAAATATTTTACTTTAATGACTGATAGTTTAACCACCATGAAATAATTTGTTACTGAAAAGTATCTAAATATAACGGATTTAGATTATTTTGCACATAGAATGAACTTGCTTCTAAATGGTAATATGGTACTTCTAACAATGAAAGATATTTTTTAAAAAAATGGAGAATTGGGAATGAACAGAGGATCATCTCGTAAATTGCCATGTAAAACAAAGTTGGTTGGAATAGTCATGTTTAAAACCCTAGAAAATGGGAAAGAGTCCTTGAAACATTGCTGCCACAGAAAATTTAAATGTAGATAAGGAAATTCATAGCTTTACATTAGGTAAGTATGTTAAATGAAAGCAGTTACAGCACTCTTATAAAAATCTTAAAATTCCTTCCTTCAGCTATAGCAAAATCAGAATCAAATGAGCTGTGTTATCAGATGTGTCTGAAATTTGGAATATTGTAAGTGTTACAATAAAAGATAAAACTGCCTGCTTCATCTTTAAATTTCCTTATTTATACAACATCCTTGATAAAACCCTTAGATCAAGTTATAATATAATTCTTCTGTATGTGCGGTCACTGAATTCCTCCTAAACGGTTTGACCGATTTTGATGAAATTTTTGCGAGTCATTAAATGGGTCCCTGGATGGTTTAGATTCACAATTGGACCCGGTAGGTGGCGCTGCAATAGGGTTCTTCTGTATGTGTGTTTGTCACTGAACTCCTATAAACGCCTTGACCGATTTTGATGACATTTTTTGTGTTTGTTTGATTGGGATCCCTGGATGGTTTAGATTCACAGTTTCACCCAGTAAGTAGCGCTGCAATTGATATAATTCTTCTGTATGTGTGTTTGTCACTGAACTCCTCCTAAATGGTTGGGGCGTTTTTGATGAAATTTGTGTGGATGTTTGACAAAACATGGAGAATATTTTTATGCTGTCCCCTGTGCTGTAAGTCGCCACCAGATTGTGCTGTAGTCTATCAACTTCCATACCGTTCAGTCAATTGCTATGTAAATTGGTAATGATATGTATTCGAGTATGGAAAATAAGTTAGCGTTATTCACTTTATTGTTACTTGCCACCAGAGGGTGCTGCAGCATTTCATCTTATATACCGTTCAAACGATGTCCATGAAAGTTAGTATGCATATTTATTGAAACATGGAGAATATATTCGCGTTATGTAATTTTTTAAAATGCATTTTTTTTTTTTTTTTTTTTTTTTTTTTTGGCAGGACAACGTATGCCGCGTTCTCTGCTAGTGTATATATATATTATCTCTATCTAGCGGTTTATCTCTTCTTGATCTAGCGGTTTTAACAAGGATGTTGTATTAGGCGACAGAAAACAAAATTGCACGTTTGGAAGTTCTAAGATAGGATGGTCTGATGCATTGTCTGTAATCAAAGGAACTTAAAATTCTAAACCTTTGACCATTCCTACTGACGTCAGTTGCAAAATGACATAAAATATGAATTTTAATATCCAAAGAAATAGTTTTCCTTTTCGCTTTTGTCATAGGTGAATTATGTTGGATGTTAAAATTTATGTAAGGACTACTTGAAAAATATTTCAGTTATAATTAATAAAACAAAGATTTTATAAACATCAAAAAAGTTCACTTTGAACACTAAACTCAAAAAGCAGACAAAATTCCATATTCAGGTTATAAAATTCGGGGACAAATAGAAATTGCAATACATTCTTTATCTCCAATGTCGCTGTTATAAAAATAAAAGTAGAATTTGGATCGATTGTGTTAAATAAATAAATAAAAAAAAAATCGTAAAAAAGGGAATTAATTATTATTATTATTATTAATTTTTTTTTTTTTTCAAATTCGTGTAAAAACAGAATTGAGTGTATATGGGGATTCAATATTTTTCATTTATTCAATATTGTTAGGATTATTGTTGTTGTCTTATAAAACGAATTCATCGATATCAAGTATCAATCGGTAGCATAAATTAAGGTAACATAGGTGCAATTAATGAAATATAGAACACTTCTTGTGATAACACTTTATGTTTGTATAATCGTCCCCCCAAAAAAAAATGGTACATCTTTAATAACTTGCGTAATAATGAATATACCTTCCCATAAATGGTTCTAACATATCATCGGATTTCTACGGGGAAAAAATACCAACTCTAACTTTATCACGTTATAAAAATTGAGCTAAATATCACGGGCTCCTTAAAGGAAAAATTTCCATTTAGAATTTAATGAATCATGTTAATTAATTTAATTAATCAACTACAGTGCAGAAGTTAGTTCCTTTTGAGTCATTTCTAACGATACCACTTTTGCGAAGTTCTAATGATTATTACGAAAACTGTTAAGGCTTACATTATTATTTTTTTTTTTTTTGATGGCTATACATATAATTGAATTGTGTTTTTATAACGTAATAAAGTATTTTAAATTGCTTCTGTAACCTAATTGCTCGGGGCCTGAATGTCTAGCGCTCGGTGCCACAGGTTTCGGGTTCGAGTCCCGGTCGTGCCATGGATGTTTGTAGTAGTTCGGAACCAACTTTAAGCCGTAGGTCCCAATCTCCTATGACTGTATGAGCGTCACGGAGCAGAAGTCAGACTTCTACCTACTGGTGTTCCATCAGAACAGAAGCTGCACCCCCTCTCCCCTCCTCCCATGAGGGATGATACGTCAACAACAACCTAATTGCTCATTTGTGTTTCCGTCTCATGAGATGAGTAGCATTTTCGACTGTGTCTTTAGGTTCTGTACCTCTTCTACGTGTAGTTCTGCTTGTTTGTTTTTATACAACTTCACAATTTTCAACTTGATTTAATGAAAGGAATTGGAGGCGCTTTTATGAGTAATTTTTATAGATTCAAACGCCCTGAGTACTACGGGCATTTCAATTTTGTAATTTCCCTTTACGGACAATGTGGGACCTGAATGGTCGAGTGTCTAGCGCTCCGTGCCACAGGTTCCGGGACGAATCCCGGCGGTGCCAGGGATATTTGTAGTGGTTCGGAATCCACTTTAAACCGTAGGTCCAGGTCTAATAGGCTTGCAGAACGTTGTCTTGAGGTTTAGTCAATCTTCAGCCTCGTGGTTCCTTGCTAAAAATGAAGCTGTATATTACCCATTGTCATGGACGTCGCTTGCGACGGGGTCCTTGGACCTCGTGTTGGCTTTCCTACACTAGGGGATTAGTAACAGCAATGCGAAAAATATAAAGGTTTAAGACAGGAGGAATTAATGTTTGGAGGTATATCGTATGTTTTACATTCTTTATACAAAAAGCTTCCAACACCATAAAAGTAGTAATATAATATACTGGTCTCCAAAAGGTAAGGAACAACATGTTTTTCGAAGCTCACCATAAAAAAGAGAGTAACAACAAAATTTATATAAATGATAAAAACGAACTTTATGAAAATATATGCAAAAACGATAGCTACCACCTTTTTCTTTATAGAAAAAAAGGTATAGGAAATATATATATATGAGTGAGAGAAAAATATATATATATGAGTGAGAGAAAAATATGCAAATAATCTTTCGTAATTACGCTTGTAACTTTTGTTGATTTACAACTTTTGTTAGCAGATTCGTTGACAATAGGCAGTGGGGTTCCGTCTTATTTCATCTGTTAATTTTAATGTACTTTGCTACTTTTTAATCATAATTCACTTGTTTTATATTATTTTATCTTAAAATTTTAATTTTAACTTTAACCTTTTTATTTTTTGGGGCATCGACAACGGACTCCTAATTGTACCGATAGCTTAGCTTTTTCGGTCTCTTGCTTTTAATTGTTCTCAAGCAAGAGATGTTTTTCTTAAATTTTAATTGTTTTATTTTATTTATTGTTATTCATTAATTTAAGCAACGATATTTTATGCTAATATTTTAACTAATTTAAGATGTGGAGGTTTTGTGGTTCTTAAAACCACATTGAACTCCGTAACTGGTACGCCCGTTGCCCCTTCAGGAGGCGAGAGGTCGAATGGATGGAAATTGGGTTGTCCCAGGTTGATGCTGCTATGCGTCTTAATGTGTCTCGCAGTGGGTCCACCGTGGTCAATATCAAACCGAAGTTTCTGTGTTCTAAAGATATGTTCCAGGTCGACCACGAGCTATATTGCAGAAGACCGTTTTATAACTCTTTCGGCTCGAAGGAGAAGAATCATTCCTGTGCCGCAATTTGTTGCAGACCACTCTGTAGCATCAGGGAGAAGAATATCCACTAATACGGTAGCGTCTTCATAATTCAGGTCTCTATGCAAGGTGACCAGTTGTGCGTGTAATTTTGGAGGCCAGTGTACATCACGCATGGGGGTTGCCATTTTGGCACAAACATACTTCTCATGTGATTTGTACTTTGTAGTTTAACATATGTAATGATAGTTTAACAATTTTTGCCCACAATCTTTAATTAATTGATTAGCTAATAATGATAATATTTAAAAAAAAAAAAAAAGTAAAAATTGTAAAAGTTATCTATCTTTTCTGTCATTTAAGCATTTTTGCAATGAACCTCATACTGGAAGGATGTCATAGTTAGGCATGACAAAAAGGATAAAGCTTTTGTTCTCCACTTAAATCGGATTAGTAGAATGCACTCAACTCTTATGTAGAAAACAATAGTATTTTCCTTATTGTAAAAAGTACAATGACATTAAATAAAAGCAAAAAAAAAAAAAAAAAAAAAAAAGTTCGTTTTGCATATAATGTTGCTATTGCACGAGCAGTACAAACGTATTGAGCAGGCTTTAAGGAAAATAAAGTTTTGAAATGAGTTGTTAGTAACAATGAACTGTAGTTAAATGGGTTCTTCCTAATTGAATTATTTTCTGCTAACTGCTATTTTTCTGCTTGAATTTTTTTTTTTTTTTTAATTTCGGCAACTTTTATTCATACAACTTTGAGTCAAGATCCGGTATTATCTTATGTCGGAAGAACTTAGAAGATTTTTTTTTTTTTTCCATAGCTCTGTTACTATTTACTATATTCATCAATAGCATGACAAATCCAGCGTTATCTAGGTTTCCCAACGAAGCGCTTGCTATACTACATCGACATTGTGCCTCCACAATTGAACAAGCCTCCTCAGTAATAATATCAGGAGAGCTCAAACCATAGAGTAGTAATATAATAGATCGCGCCTCGGGGTTCCCAGTTTGGGGCAAACATACTAATCCCGTGGCTTTTACTTTATAGTTTAACATATACGATGGCAGTCGGCGATTTTTTAGCATCTTTACTATTGGTTATTGCTACTCTATGCTGTCGACGCGAAGAAAGAAAAAGATCTACTATTATACCAATGATTTTCAAAAGAAATTGTTAATTTTTTTTTTTAGCTGTCAATAAAAGTAAATTTCATTTTTCTAAATATTTAGCATTTATATTTTATCGATAAATTTTCTTGATAATATTTTCCATCCAAAATGATTAAAAAAAATGCATTTATAGTATATGAATACTTAATAGATGATGATCAGAATTATAAACAAAGTAACATTTCTTGTATCTGTTTATCTTGAGTAATCGCATAGTTAAATAAATGTGATTTGAAAAGAAGAATTTCAGGAATTTTCAGAATTGCATCGTAACAAGTTTACGTTTTCTAGAAGAAGCCAACTGTGATACAGCCCCGACTTTTCGTTCCTTTAGAATAGGTGGACGCTCCTTTTATTGTTGCTCTATGATTAATACAAACACTTTGAGTGAAAAAATTTAGTTGGATGTATTTACCATTTTCAAGAAAACTGCTTTGAAATGCGTTTTACAGTAAGTACAGCGGAAATCAAGCCGCCCATGAGGAGGTGACTGGTAGGGCAGCGCATAGGGTAGGGTAGGGTAGGGTTTGTATTGTTTTGTTCAAATCAATGAATGTGATAATTTCACTTCGCTTCTTGAGTTAATTCTACAAGTGTTTCCTACTTTTATTGCCTTAGCTAGGATGCAAAGTCGCCAAGTAAATATAATGAATGTCGCAATTAGTTTTCGTGGTAAAACGAAATTACGCCAAAATCCACCACTACGATGCTAAGTAAACAAAATGGCTGCCGAAGTTCGATGTCGTTGTAAAACGTTACTTTTCCAAAATTCGTTATTACGCCGACATTAGTAGCCAAACAGATGAATCAAATTTTATTCCTTAAATTGCTTTTACACCAAATTTTATAGCTTTAACGCCAAATGTAATCACTTTCCTTTCACAATTTTATTCCTGAAATGCTTTTACACCAAAATTTATCGCCAAATTTTTTCTCTAAGCGAAATATTATTTTTAATTATATTTAAATTTCTAAGCGAAATATTTATTTTTTCACTCCAAAATTTAGTACTTTATCGCCAAATTTTATCATTGAGAAATTTTGTTTTTAAAATACTATTTAGTCAAATGTTATCCATTTAACGCCAAATTTTAGGATTATTATACCAAAACATTTATGCCTAAATTGGCCTTTACGTTAAATTATATCGCTTTATCACCTACATTTTACCACTATTATGGCAAAATTTTGATGATTTGCTTTTAAGCCAAGTTATTATGTGGAATTTTGTTTTGCTAACTCACAAAAATGTATCATCTTAACAATGATAATAATCGCTATTACTATAAAATTACGCCAAATTATTCGCTAAATAAGCCAATTTTTTTTTCTATTATGCAAAAAATTATTTCATGTTGTTTACCATGCCGAATTCGAATGATAAAATAATATCTATAAAAAAATAAATAAGAAACTAGACAATAACTTACGCTATATTCTGATATATATCCTTTGTTGGCATAGACATATCAAACGAACGAAAGAAAACAAGAACAAAAACAACATCACAAAACCCCCAAAATTTAATCCATTGCAGCGATCTTTTTCTAGCGTGAACTAATGTTCTAAAATTAAAAAGCTACATTTTCCCGCGCGAATTCAAATAACAGTTGCCACAAAACCTTAACTATATCAAAAATAAACATCACAGAAACACAGAAAAATTTAATGTGTTCGGGCGGAGTTTTTTCGCTATAAGTTAACATTCTAAAAAAAAAAAAAAGTAACCTTTTTTTCTCGCGAATTCAAATAACAGTTATCAAAAAACCTTAACTATGTCAACAGCATTGAAAAGAAAATAATTTTTTGATAATCAAATATAAGTTATTAATAAAATAAAAATCGTTTTTGTCTTTTGTTTCGTATTTTCATGAGTTGCAACATCATACAATTTTTTTTATATTCCGTGCAGTGGCCGACGTGTTATAAGAACAATCTCAGAATAATCGATAATTTATCGGAATAATTATTTAAAAGAATATATATTTCTGTTCTTATTTACTATAAATAAAAATCGGCAAATAGTAATCAAAGTAACAAAATAGTTATTATATTGTTCGGAAAACGACGAAGTTATGAATTCCTCTAATTACAATATTGTAACCCTAAAGAAATTGGCGGAATCTACTTTCTCAGAGGTACAGTATTCTAGATTTCAACCAAAAAATAATATATTGCTCAATATAAACTCCTAATTTTTCTAAACATCTGCATTGTTACACAGTGTTTACTTAAGATAAATAATATTAAAAGAGAAATTTGAGCTTGGTATTTTTTTTTTTTTTTAAATGGTAAATAAAGTGCATTTTGTATGTTTATTTAAGTATTTTTTAAATTTTATAATCAAGTTTTAATTTTCCACTCTACGTCAATGTTTTATCAAAAAAATTTCACTTAAATTTTGCAGTGTTTTTTAAGAGACAAAGTGTTATCTCAAAATCGAAAAAAAAAAAAAAAAAAAAAAAAAAACCAGTTTCTCATTCAAGGTTATTTAGTAAAATTCACAAGTATCAGTTACAATGTTTTCTTTTGAAATAACACTCTAATGTAAATAAACATTTGAACATTTATGTGTATATTTACTCTAACTCAGTTAACATAACTGATTGCGACTGGCAGCTGATTATAATGGAGTTGATGGTGTGATTTCACTGTAAGAGTACATAAAATGCTATTTTATCGTTATTTTATTATTTTCCATTTATTTGTGCAACATTTGTTGAAGAAACTTTTTAAAACATTTTATATAATCTTAGATTTACACAGATCCCGGATAGCTCAGTCGGTAGAGCGTTAGGCTTTTAACCTAACGGTCCCTGTTCGGGCGGAATCTTTTTTAATTTAGAATTTCTTTTATGAATATTAATACTCTTTTTCTAAAAACCAGTTTTTCTAAAAAATAAAATGCATAACAGAATTAAAAATTATTATTATTATTTTTAAATTTGAATTTCTTTTATGAGAATTAATATCCTTTTTCTAATCACCTGCTTTTCTATCTAAAAAGAAGAATTTTCAACTTTTTAGACTTTATAAAAAATAAAATGCATAACAGAATTTAAAAAAAAAATTATTAACTGAAAACTTTCGAATAAATAAAAATGTTATTGTAATTCATATTTTAAAGCAATTTTTTTTTTTTTAAATGATGTATAGTTTTTATTTAAAAATTCAGATTTTTATAAAGCCTTTACTTCAGCTTCGCGCATTTTTTGGCAATCACAAAAGCTTGTTTAAAACAGGAATATTTATTTCTTACAGCAGATCATTCTGCAGTTTCCGTAAAAATAACACAGTGTACTTAGTTCACTCTGCGTTATTATATAATAAAAACCTTAATTTTTTAAAATAAATATTCTAAAAAGTTAAATATGAGACTTTTGTTTGTCCATTATGATTACGTAATAGTAAAATAGAAGGGGTCGAAGAATGTCAAGAAACTCTTGAAGAGGTCGACTGTGAGTATATGTCGAGTTTTGTTTCTCTATTTGGAGGCGTAGCTAAAACTAATGAATAGAATTAAACCAAATTTCATATCTTTACAACATGAATTTAAGGAACCTGATGACAGTGTGGTTAGCGCTCGGTTCTACAGGTTTCGGACTCTAGTCCCGGTGGTGCCATGGGTGTTTGTTAGTGGTTCGGAATCCACTTTAAGCCGTAGGTCCTAGTCTAATATGACTGTAGAGAAAGACTGCTGAAAACACTAGCCCTTAAAATGACAGCATCTCCTGTCTCGAATTCTGTCATTAGGTAGACGGCCTTGACACACCATGGGGCTGTTGCGCCACTGATAATGATGATGAAACACGAGTTGAACACAAGAGTCGCAAGGCAAGCACGAGCCAAAATCTCGAGTTTTAAGTGAAAAATTAATTCTAAATTCTGGACTAAAATTAAATTTTAGGGCCCCTTGTATTATTTAAGGTAATAACGAGTTAAGTCGTGCACAAATTGGTTCTAAATTATAGATTAAAACGAATATTTTTGGCTCTTTTGTATTATTGTAAGGCAATCATGAGTTGTCATGTAAAAATTAAAAATTAAAATTTCGGACTACTATAAAATGAGTACCGCATATTTCCTAATATACCACACCCAATAATATATTTACCAATATACACCGGTACTACAAGTTTCGGGTTCGAGTTTCGGCCGGGCCATGGTTGTTTGTTAGTGGTTCGGAATACTATTAAATCGGTCCTGGTCTGATAGGAATGTAGAGCGTTGCAGGGGTTGTGTTACTCCGCGTCCGTAGCCTATCTTCAAGCTACACGGGCCCCCTGGGTAGTGCTAAATGAGTCACAGCGGTGCATAATACATATGCCACATTGCTTATGGCATAACGATTGACTCGCTGTATTGCCAGCTGCATTAGAGTAACAACATGAATTCAAAAAAAAAAAAAAAAAAAAAAAGAAGTACCAAATGGAGCCTATGGGAGAGACTCGTTTGACCCCAAAACGGATAGATAATTACAAAGTGCACATGAAAATGGATTATGCAGAATTTCGTCAATGTTCCAAAATAACACACAGTATGAAACTTATAGAAAATAATCTCTTATTAATTGACAAGGTCCACATACAACATTTTCATAGTGCTGACCTTCCTTGTGTACCAGATATTGCATCGGGTACATGACGTTCTGTTTTTATAACAATCCGTCTTTATGTTCTCTTTCAGGAAGGAAGACAGGTGAGTAACGTCACCAACATATACAACTAATTTGTAGCCCCCTACTGCTGAAAGTGACATGGGGTGATGTCCGGGTGGTATTTCGTTGGAATGTTTTGGCTGATAACTTTCTCAAGTACCAAAATAATGAAACTTTTCTAATGGGTATGGGACAACAGCGCCAAAATTTCTCCTATCTGCGACTGTCAATGTTAAAGTTTTTGTATGGAACTCATCTTTCCATGCCTTCCCAGTATGTAGTATATGAAATTTGGTCTCATTCTGTTCATTACTTTTCGTTGAAGCTTCATCGAGTTAAAAAAATTTTTAAAGGATAGTTATTTAAAAGAAAAATAACTAAAATGACGAAGAAAATATCTAAACAGGATTAAAGGAAACACATTTTATTCAAATCAATTATTGTATACAAAAACATTGTGATGCATAAATTATCCTATTCTTTACTTTTGAGTACCTTAATAAAGAAAATGAGTAAATTAAAAGGCTTTTTGGTCTTGACGTTTCATATACTACATACTTCTGCTGTTGGAAAAAAAAAAATTAAGCAAAAATAGTGTACACTAAAAATCAGCTTTATAATTTTTAGTAAACAAATATGATATATTATTTTTACGAGTAGTATTGAAAACAATAGAGAGAATATATTGAAAAGTATACTATCTTTAGCAAATTTTTTGACTTCTAAAGAACACAGGCCTAGTGCGCTGATGCCATTTGTAGAAACATTATTCACACTTGTTGAAGAATGCGTGAATTCTTATCAATAGGATTAATGTGTATCTGTTTACTTTACATACTGTGACAAGCATATTTTTCTTTAGATTAATGTTTCTGTTATGTTTATTTTCTTTCATCTAAATTTTTTATATATTAGATTTATTTGTTAACTAGCATACATAACCTGGTTTCAGGGAAAAAAATTCTTAGTAACTCTTTCATATTAGAAATTAGTTGGTAAGTTTTGTATAAAAGAGATAAGTTCCTTCTTTCAATGCTAGTGTGGATTTCAGTAAAATATACTTTAATGTGAACAATGAATCAATAAGTTATTTATTTAGTGTTGCATAAATATTAACGGATGCAACACACACACACACACACACACATATATATACACTGAAGTAACAAAAGTCATGGGATACCTCTTAATATCGTGTCGGCCCTCCTTTCGCCCGGCGAAGTGCAGCAACTCGACGTGGCATGGACTCAACAAGTCGTTGGAAGTCTTCTGCAGGAATATTGAGCCATGCTGTCTCGATAGACGTCCATAATTGAGAAAGCGTTCATGGTGCAGGAGTTTGGGCACGAACAGACTCTCGATGATGTCCCATGAATGCTCGATGGGATTCATGTCGGGCGATCTAGGTGGCCAGATCATTCGTTGGAATTGTCCAGAATGTTCTTCAAACCAATCGCGAACAGTTGTGACCCGGTGACATGGCGCATTGTCATCCATAAAAATCCCATCGTTGTTTGGGTACATGAAGTCCATGAATGGCTGCAAGTGATCTCCAAGTAGCTGAACATAAGCATTTCCAGTCAATGTTCTGTCCAGTCGCACCAGAGGACCAAGTCCATGCCATGAAAAACAGCCCACACCATTACGGGAGCTACCACCAGCTTGAACAGTGCCTTGCTGACAGTTTGGGTCCATGGCTTCGTGGGGTCTGCGCCACACTCGAACCCTACCATCAGCTCTTACCAACTGAAATCATGACTCATCGGACCAGGCCACGGTTTTCCATTCATCTAGGGACCAACCGATATGCTCACGTGCCCACGAGAGTCGCTGCAAGCGATGTCGTTCTGTCAGTAAAGGCACTCGAGTCGGTCTTCTGCTGGAATAGCCCAAGAAAAGCCAAATTTCTCCGCACAGTTCTAACAGACAAGTCCCTCGTACGTCCCACATTGATTTCTGCGGTTATTTGACGCAGTGTTGCTTGTCTGTTAGAATTTACGACTCTTGCAGACGTCGCCGGTCTCGGTCGTTAAGTGCAGGCGGTCGACCACTGCGCTGTCCATGGTGGGATGTTATGCCTGAAATTTCCTACTCTCGGCACACTCTTGACACAGTGGATCTGGGAATGTTGAATTCCCTAACGATTTCCGAAATGGCATGACCCATGCGTCTAGCTCCAACTAACATTCCGCGTTCAAAGTCTGTTAATTCCCGTCGTGCGGTCATCATCACGTCAAAACCTCTTCACATGAATAACTTGAACAGAAATGAAAGCACTGCGAAAGCATTGCGCATTTATACCTGTTCTACGCGATGCCACTGCCATCTGAAAATTTGCATATTGCTATCCCATGACTTTTGTCACTTCAGTGTATATACGAGGGTAAGGTGAAAAGTTCTCGGCCTGACGCAGAGATGGCGCTCCAATCAGCAAAGATTTACGTTTCCTGCCCTAGGTGCACGTGTCATTAGTTCGTATGACAAGTTTCAACTTGTTCTCTCATTTAGTTTGTTTACACGCGTCTTGCGTGTTTTTCGTTAAAATGGATAAACTTGAATATCGTGCTGTCATAAAATTCTTCGTTTTAGATGGATTAAACCCTAAGGAAATTCATCTGAACTTGACAAAAAGTTTGCGGGGACTCTGCTCCTTCCATGTCAACCGTTAAAAGTGGGTAGCTGAATTTAAACGTGGTCGCACATCCCTCGAAGATGACCCACGTGAAAGATGGGCAAAATTGCAACCACACCGGAAACCATCGTTTATACCATATCTCAAGAGATATGCGAAGTTTTCAGTGCAAATAAGAAACAATATCAAATGACAACAAGGCAAATATATATATATATATATATGTCTGTCGATATAGTAAATCAGCTGCTGAATTCAACCTTAGTGACCAAATCAACGTGATTCTTAATCCCGTCAGTAATACTGTGAAAAGAAGTGCTAAACTCACGCCTCGTCAGGATGGATCCTATGCCCTCCTTCCCTTCCTTCTCCAAGATACTACCTTTGCCTTGGATGGCATAATGAATTCTGAAAAAAATTCACTTAATTAAATTTCAACATGTTACTACTTAATTTTACATTTGAAATTTTTTTAAATTAAATCTTAAAAAGCCTCAAAAGGATTTTGCATATTAATCGGTCCTACTAACCAAGCACAGAAAACCATTGTTTCCTGAAAAGCCAAGACAAAAGAAAGAATAAAAAAAATGCGCCAGTATTCTAATATTTCAACAACACTTTTTCTTAATGATTTAGATTTCTCTTTAATTGCTGTCATTTTGAACAAACCTTTCCCCAAACCATTTGTTGATATTATATTTGGCTATTAACTTTTTCCTTATCACGATAACAGAACGAAAGCTTCTGAAAATGTAAATTGCAGTTGCATTTACTTTGCAGACCTCAATATCTTTCCATTCAAAAAGGAAAAGAAAATGCAAAAAAAAAAAAAGTAATGCTAAACTCAATATGTTTATGCAATGTTTCTCAGTGACAATGTAAAGGAAACTAATGACAGGAACTTGGTTGCGATTAAGCAATTTGCATTTGTTCTGTGAAAAAAAGCTACACAACTATAATTTGCAATCTTTTGGAATCCTTAGTGTAAAACATTGCGTCCCATGCACAATTTAGTGTTGTAATAAAAAATTACTTTATTTCCATGAAGGTGCAAAAGAATCTCGGCATTTTTTTTTTTTTTTTTTTTTTTTTTAATCTCGAAATAAAGTTTTATTCCCTCACTTAATAAAAAAACATTTATCTTTTAATAAATTGATAATAACGTAGAGTATGAAATGCAAGCATATTTTGATATATACAATGAAACCATTTTCTATATAGCATATTTTTGATATATACATTTATTTAGCACATGTATATAACCACATATTTAATATTATCGATTGGCAATTATACTTGTTAACGGATAAACTATCTTTATACACACTGAAGTGACAAAAGTCATGGGATACTTCTTAATATCGTGTCGGCCCTCCTTTCGCCCGGCGAAGTGCAGCAACTCGACGTGGCATGACTCAACAAGTCGTTGGAAGTCTTCTGCAGGAATATTGAGCCATGCTGTCTCGATAGACGTCCATAATTGTGAAAGCGTCGATGGTGCAGGATTTTTGGGCACGAACAGACTCTCGATGATGTCCCATAAATGCTCAATGGGATTCATGTCGGGCGATCTAGGTGGCCAAATCATTCGTTGAATTGTCCAGAATGTTCTTCAAACCAATCGCGAACAGTTGTGGCCCGGTGACATGGCGCATTGTCATCCATTCCCATCGTTGTTTGGGTACATGAAGTCCACGAATGGCTGCAAGTGATCTCCAAGTAGTTGAACATAAGCATTTCCAGTCAATGTTCGGTCCAGTCGCACCAGAGGACCAAGTCCATGCCATGAAAAAAACAGCCCACACCATTACGGAGCCACCACCAGCTTGAACAGTGCCTTGCTGACAGTTTGGGTCCATGGCTGTGGGTCTGCGCCACACTCGAACCCTACCATCAGCTCTTACCAACTGAAATCGTGACTCATCGGACCAGGCCACGGTTTTCCATTCATCTAGGGACCAACCGATATGCTCACGTGCCCACGAGAGTTGCTGCAAGCGATGTCGTTCTGTCAGTAAGGGCACTCGAGTCGGTCTTCTGCTGGAATAGCCCAAGAAAGCCAAATTTCTCCGCACAGTTCTAACAGACAAGTCCCTTGTACGTCCCACATTGATTTCTGCGGTTATTTGACGCAGTGTTGCTTGTCTGTTAGAATTTACGACTCTTTGCAGACGTCGCCGGTCTCGGTCGTTAAGTGCAGGCGGTCGACCACTGTGCTGTCCACGGTGGGATGTTATGCCTGAAATTTCATACTCTCGGCACACTCTTGACACAGTGGATCTGGGAATGTTGAATTCCCTAACGATTTCCGAAATGGCATGACCCATGCGTCTAGCTCCAACTAACATTCCGCGTTCAAAGTGTTAATTCCTTCGTCGTGCGGTCATCATCCCGTCAAAACCTCTTCACATGAATAATTTGAACAGAAATGAAAGCACTGCGCATTTAGACCTGTTCTACCCGATGCTACTGCCATCTGAAAATTTGCATATTGCTATCCCATGACTTTTGTCACTTCAGTGTATAATCTCTGCTGTACATGTGTTTGTCACTGAACTCATCGTAAACGGCTTTTGATGAAATTTTGTGTGTGTGTTTGAGTGGGTTCCTGGATGATTTAGATTCAAAATTGGACCCGATAGGTAACGCTGCAATCTATATATATATAATTTTTTCTTTATATGTGTTTTGTCACTTAACTCTTAAACTGCTGGACTGATTTTGACGAAATTTTTTGTGTATTTGAGCGGGTTCCTGGATGGTTTAGATTAACAATTGGAACCAGTAGGCGGCACTGTAATCGGGCTTGTCCGTGTGTTTGTCAATGAGCTCATGCTAAAGGCTTGATAGATTTTGATGAAATTTCTTGTGTGTGTTTGACA
This sequence comes from Caerostris extrusa, assembly GCA_021605095.1. Taxonomy (NCBI): domain Eukaryota; kingdom Metazoa; phylum Arthropoda; class Arachnida; order Araneae; family Araneidae; genus Caerostris; species Caerostris extrusa. Next base: position 55,547 of record BPLR01013936.1, read on the forward strand.
AAGCATGGAGAATGTTTTTATACTATCCCCTTTGTTGTAAATAGTCACCAGATTGTGCTGCAGTCTATTAACTTCTATATAGTTCAAACCCCATCGCTAAGAAAATTGGTAATAATATGTATTCGAGTATGAAAAATGTTCGCGTTATCCACTTTATTGTTATTTGCCACCAGATAGTGTTGCAGCATTTTCATTTTATACCGTTCAAACGATATCCATGAAAATGAGCATGCACATACATTGAAATGTGGATAATAGATTCGCTACGTGTAGTTTTCACAATGCACTTTTTGTTTGACAAGACAACGTATGCTGGGTTCTCCTTAGTTTTTTAATAAAATAAAAAGAAAGAAAATTTTAAAAAAAACTCATTAAAAAATTTTTTGATTTGTTTGTTCTCACAATTTTTTTTTTTTTTCTTCATATGTTAAATTATACATTCTATGCAAATGTTTGGTTTGCAGTAGATTCTTAGTTTGTTTGGTTTGGTTTATCGCTCTACGGTTATTTTTTGCACAATTTAGGCTAATTATATGGGGACCTACAGTTTAACGTGAATTCCAAACAACTAACAAATACCCATACTACAAATAGGATTCGAACCTGAAGCCTGTAATACCAAAAAGGCCAGGTAGATTCTTTTCACACAGTCCTAATTCATGTCCTCAGATACATTGCCATCCTTTATGATAAAGCACGAAAGGCGGTTTAACGAGGGTAGAGGTTATTAATACTGACAATTTTTTAAAATTTTTATGAATAAAATATAAAAATCAATTGTTCTGTTTAGTACTTTTTTTTATAAATTATATGAAAAAATATTTAAAAAAAAAAATACTGCATTGCTATGCTTAAAATTGTAAAAGCAATTCTCTTTAATGTCATTTTCCTATAGAATTTTAATTATATTTTTTGAGAATTGACAAAATAAAAGTGTGTTTTCAATTATAATGTTCACTTGTACCTATTCATCAGAAATATGCCCTAATGATATGATAGAGAAATGGGTTAGTGTAAAAAAACGTGAGCAACTAGAATGACTTGTTTTATGACTGGACATGGCAATTTAAACTTCTACTTGAAGAAATTTAATCTATGCTCAACTCATCTTAAAACTGCGTTGGAATGCTCTTTGTATCAATCGTTATAATTTTTTATTTGCTCATTCCGAAATGCAGAGTTAGTATAAAAATGTCAAAAACCCCACGCTTTGAAACTCCAAAAATGTCAATTGGCCAACAAGTCATTTTATTCTTATGTTAACAATTATTTTTTACTTTTAAATTTTAACTGTAAATTTTTTTTCTTTTTTTAAACTATTAATTTATTTTTATCAATTTTTTAGTTTGATTAACTCTAAAAGCATCTTTTTATCTTTTTAAACAAATATTTAAATCGAGGTCGTTCATAGAATGGAACTATTCTTACAATAATCTCCCTCAAGTTCAGGCACATTTTTTTTTTGAACTTGTAGTGGTTTGAATAACTGACAGTTTCTGTCAAATATTAATTCATTCATTAAATTTAATTAATTCATTTAGTTTTATATGGGAAAAAAAAATGCGCCGATCAAGATGACTTTTCAAAGGATATGTGTTTTAATCACTAATACCTGTCGTGGCACTAATCCTAATCATGATGAGATAATAAACTTTTCAGATTATTTTATTGTCATTCCGGGTTCTAAGTCTAGTCAACGAGTAAATTAAATGGAAAATGAAACATGAGAAAGAGTCAGTTACAAACAAACATAAAGGTGAAACTAATAAAAGCGTATTAAAAATTTTGAAACTAACAAAAGACAAACGGAAAATGTTAACTTATTTATAAAAGGACTTTCTAAAATTTTTGAAAAATTTATCTCTATTCTTTAAATTTTTTTGTCTTTTGTTTTATTATTCGTTAGATATCTATTTTAAATATATTATTTCTTTCATGTTTAAAATTTTGTTATTGATCGATTAGTATGTTTGTAAGCCTCAGTGATACTTTATGATGCATAAGAATTTTTTTAAATTTTTTGATAAATAAAAAAAAAAATTTACATTAGATTATGAACATATCCATTTAATTTTACCATGTCCAAATTTTGATAGAAAAATCAATTGAAAAAATTGATTGAAAATCTTTTCCACCTCTTTTTCCATTAAAGAGATTGAAAAAATCAATCCTCTTTTAATAGATAAAATTATGCTACAAACGGATGATTTTAGTGATTATGAGAACATTATAAGCGATAATGAAGAAGACAATGTAGAAGACGATAACGTGGAGAATGATTATGCAGACTTAATCCAATGGGAGAAAGTTATGATATTTAATTGATGAAAAATGAATATCATCCGCTCTTGTAATCGTAAAAAGAGTTGGTGTAATAATTTCCAGTTTAGATGAGGATGCGCTTCCTCAACAAATCCCAATTAGTTGAAAGAAAGCTAAATTAAATGATGAAGCTGTTTAATGAACAGCCTAGTTCTCATTCTCAAATACCAAAGTTGCCACATAATCTGAGGAAAATAATATTAGAAATACTTGATGAAAAGGTTAAGGAAACAACGCCAGTACTACCATCCACATTTAAGCAAGGAAGATGTTGTATATGTACAAGGAAAGGAAATAGAAAATATGCTGTGAGATGTACAATATGTACCAACTTCACTTGTAAAAAGCATTGCAATATTATTTGCAATAATTAAAAAATAAGTTTTATAATTTTCATGAAATATAATTCTTAAAATATATCTAATCTCATTTACATTCTTTTGTTAAATTTATAAAATAAAATTGAAATTATCACCGTTAAAGGGATTTATTTTAGAATTAAATGATTAAATCTATTACTTTTTCGAAGCAGGCACCTATTATCTTTCAACTTTGTTTTGTTTGGTTTGTTGCGGTCAATTTTTGCACACTTTAGGCTAATTAGACCGGGACTTACAATTTAACGTGGATTCCGAACCACTCACAAACATTTTTTTTAGGATTTTAAAGCTTCTTGTCAACTCTGAAATTTAATTTTTTTTATAAACTATAACGTTTTTTTTTTAATTTTCTAAGATGTGCTTTATAAACTTATAAAGCGTGATATAAAAACATTTTGTATTACAAATATTGAATAAGATAGAAATATAATGTGTAAATATAAAAATACATTAAAATATACATATTATAATACATATTTCATATAATAAAAAAATACTATTAAAAATTCCGTACAATGATTCTTCTTTTTACAATGAAATTATTTTCGAGAAGATTTCATTTGATCGTGAAACATTTTTAGGAAACTCTGTACATCTGTATATCCTCTCCCCGGAGGCATATATTTTCATGTAACTTAATATTTTATAATTTTAATATGTAAGTTACCACTATACCAAATTTATTTAAAGTCGAAGAAAAAAGTTTACACTACTTTTAATGTAATTTAGATAAAAAATTTATGAAAAATGCGTTGATTTCATTTTAAATGACTCAATTATGCAAAAGAATATGCGTTAAGCCGAGTCCATATTTGAATGCATTAGCCGTGAGCTCCGTTTGAAATGGTCTCCAAACCAATTTATTTTAGTATGGACGAAAAATGCAAAGCAAACGAGAACCTTTACCAACTTTCAGTTCGAAAAATGCAAATATAATTGATCCAGATAGAGGTTTTTGTCGCGCATGAAAGTATTTACGAACTTCCAAAATTCAAACTGGGGCTCATTGGTAAGGGATTCGTTTTTCGAGATCACACTGAAAGATTCGAATAAACATTTGAATTTTTTCTGAGTAAAATGAATTCGAAAAGCGACTCGTGGATCCTGCATTCAAATGTGAATGTATCTTGTGTTAGTTTGTCGCACCAGAAGCTTTACAGGCATTTGAAGATGTTTAAAAGGTTCATAAACCACAAAATGGACCAAAAAAAGTGATACTGAATTAAAAGACACAATTCAAATTGGAAGACGAATACCACATTTCATATTCTGAAGACATTTTTTGTGTAAAATTGAGTTATATCACAGAAATGGAACATGCAGTCACAAATATGAAAGAAGCTTCCAATGCATAGATAAGTAATAAAATAGAGTGTGTTCATCTATTCTAACGAAACAGAAAGTGGAGACCACCATCTCCCATCATTTTCGTAATAGTGTTGGCGTTGCATCGCCACATAACTTCTTTTCCACGTGCGCATTTATTTAGAAAACGTAAACATTCTACGAAGCTATTCAGAAAATTCCGTGAAATTCTGCTTCTCAAGTCATTCATTAATTTTACAAAGTACTTAAAAATAAATAGATACTGTAGTGTTGTCGATTGTTTGTACAGCTGGATCTGGGTGTGGTTGGGTTGAGAGACATTTTTTTGAGAAACACAGCTTTATTTACAAGCACGTAAACACGACACAAACACCACAATTAACTACAAACAATATTTAACGCACAGCATGTAATACATTTAAAGATGTATTCATATACTTTCGGAGAAGGATTCCACTTTTAAGCTGTAAATCCTCCTATTGTCCCTCGGTTGAGAGATTGTAACTAACGGCAGCGCCTGGTTGCGCCCTACATCTTCTGGATGAGAGTCTCGATGCCACTGATCATTTCTTCTGAACGCCTGCAGGGAGCGCTCTTAAAGTGCGCAGGAGGAGGCACAGTTACAATCCAAGAAATGCTATTTTGTTTACGACTCTGATAATTTTATATGAAATAGAATAAAACATTATTAAAATTTTATATAAATGAATAATTTATTTTTTTATCACTTTGGAGTTAAAATATTACACAAGAAATTTTATTAATCAAATGCAAATACCAAATATTCTTAAAAAAGTTAAATTTACATTTATTTAGAGCTAAAAAATGAGCCCTTTCTTTTGAAAATCGTTGTATGAGAGTAGACTTTGTTATCCCTACACGTCCGCATCATTGCAGTCGTAGTCGAGAGCAAAAAGTTGAGAGTCGAGCATTTTTGGAGCAGTCGGAATCAGAAATAAATATCAGAATCAGGTAGGTATATAAAAATCTGACTTCCAACTCTTTCATGAGAATACTTTTATTCCATTTAATTCCATCCTTCAATAATACAGTCAGTAGCAAAGATAATGACTGTTTTAGCAGCATTCTAAGTGAGTGTTGAGAGACTTTTCTCAGCTCTGAGAGTTACAAAAAGCTGTCTTGGATCCGCCGTGCAAGAAGATCTTATAGAAGCTATGCTATTATTCAATCTTATGAACACATAAGATTGAATGTATTACAAATGTAGCATCTTTGGGATTAAAATGTACAATTTTCTTGCAATTCTTTTCTTTCTTCAAATGTACTTGCTTGTTTTATGCTATTTTAAAATACTTTGCTATCTGTTATTTAATATTGTTATTTGTATAGGATGTATATATTTTTAATAAGCAAATTTAGACTAAAACGATATCTAATGCACTCATTTAAAGTGATTGCAAACACTACAAAAAATATTAAAAAAAAATCAAAAAATTTTAAATTAAAATTAAAAAAATTTTCTTTTAAATTTAAATTTAAAATTAAAATTAAAAAAAAAAATTTCTTTAAATTTAAATTTTAAATTAAAAAAATTTAAATTAATAAAAAAAATTTTTAATTATAAAAAATACTTTGATATGCAGAAACTACTTTTATAAATATATGAATTCTATAAAAGTCAATCAGTTTATTTCTCAAATTCATCTAAATCCATTAGTAGTTCATAATATTACAGTACAGAGTCAGGAGCCGGGAGTCAGTATAAAATATTCGACTCAAGTATCGCCATCCTTGGCTATCGTGTTCTGTGGTGTGTTCAATGGATGTTAACTATTACATGATAAACATACTCTCTTCAATTATTTGCTTGCTGATTAATGAATTTAAATAGCACTTTGAGCGTGCCATAGGTAGCCGGAATCGTAGAATTTGGAATGCAAAAAATTCCCCCTTTCCAAATAGTATGGTGCCATTGTCTACCATCTTTTGTTCGAATCGCATATGATGCCGTTTTCTGCGATGAGTTATGCATACAATTTCAATGATGTGCTTCGTTATGGGATATTATATGCATTTTAGTTGTCTACGTACTCGTAGGTATTTTTAAAAAGCAATACTCATGCAAGATGAAGCTTTTTACACATATTCATGTACAAAAACGCATTCTTCCTCTTCATTGGTCCAACAGCCCCATAGTGGACCAATCCATCAGCCTATTGGCAGATTTCGAGACGGAAGATGTTTTCTTTTACGGGGTAGGTATGCCAGCCTAACGTCCTACAGTCACATTAGACCGGGACCTATAAAGTAGATTCTGAACCACTACAAACATCCACGGCAAAGCCAGGAATCGCCCCCAAAACCTGTGGCCCCGAGTGCTAGAGCGCAGGTCACTCGGCCATCAGGCCCCACAAAAATATGTTCTACATCCATTTTTAACGAAAGAATCATTAGCCAGACTTAAATCTTTGAGATCTTGAGGCTAATTCAAAAACCTATGAACTACGATCCCTTATCATCATTCCTAGATCTTAAAGACAGCACGTTGTGTACACGTGTTAAATTTCAAGGCATATGTTGAATTTTAATATTCCTTAATTAAACCACTTTTGTTACCATTTGATTATCTTAAATGTTTCACTTGTTTTTGATCATAAAATTAATGTCCTGAAACAAGTTACAAAAAACTCTCCAGTGGTGAGATTTGGAACTGATTTTGATTCGACTTCCTTTTGTATCTTCAAATATTACTCGTTTTATCATGAGGATAAAGTATACAACAATGTTATTTATTTTTTAAGCTTATAATAACTGCAACATAACCAGCTCTTTTTATTAAAGTTACGATGTCCTAAATAATTATATATTTCTTTATTACTCTGCTAAAATGCAATTGTTTTTAGAATGTAAAACTTCCTTAAAGCAGTTCCCTTTCAATCTCCGCAAAGTTATGTGGTTGGTTATTGTTTTTATCATGATGACACTTCAATAGGATGCGGTAATAATCCCAACATAAATTGGTGTCGTAAAAATTGTGCATGCATTTATTTTTATTAAGATACTCTTATAGAGAAAAAAATGATGTAGAAAAGAGAATTAAAAGAAATATTTTAACTGTATGAAATAAATTATTAAAATTTGATCCAATTTTTTTTTGTAGCTAGAACGAAAATGTGACGAATTTCTCTATGGCATTCTTGAAAAATAATGTAAAAGAGAAGTAGATATTTATTGTTACATTAGAAGCTAATGTTAATTCACAAAATTGCTGAAAGACATTAATTAAATGGTAACACGTTTAGCAAATTTACAATCCTTTCAAATAAAAAAAAAAAAAGCATTTATTATTTTATAAAAAAAGAGATTTTCTTTTAATTTGTTTGCCATTGATATATGAGATTTGTAGGAGATTCAACTTTACTCAAGATCATAATCATCATCATGACATCAGGCACAACAGCCCCATGGTAGGCCAAGGCTGTTTGCCTATTGGCAGATTTTGAGACGAGAGATGTTTTTCTCTTTACGGGGTGGGGTTGTCAGCATAACACCCAACGCTATCCAGTCACATTAGACCGGGACCTACTGCTTAAAGGGGATACCGAACCCCTACAAACATCCATGGAACCACCAGGACTCGAACCCGAAACTTGTGGCACACGCGACTGGCAACTGACAACTGGCGTACCGATTACGGAGTACCAACTGGGGAAATATCCCTAAAACCTCCTCATCTTAATTAATAGATATGCTTTAAATTTTAAATGGCTGCTTAATTAGGTTAGTATAGATAATAAGATAAAATTTCTAAAAAATTCAAGTTAAATGGTACCAAAAAAAAAAAAAAAAAGATAAAAATACTAATAATAAATAAAAGTAAGATACAATATAAATGAAATTAAAGTTAAATTTAAATTCAGTACAATTAGGGACCAGTTGTCGATGCCAAAATATTAAAAAGTAAACAGAGTTTTGTGTACTCATTGAACCAAATAAACAAGGGATTGTGCTGAACGGGGAGAACAGTTGAAGATTGAGCTGTAAAGTAAATAATTAGTCCACACAAAAAAAAAAAGGCCATAATCAGGACCGTATTTTTATAATTTTCATTTTTATATTTTTTATTTTTATTTTATTTGGTTTTATTCCATCCTTTTATTTTCATAACAAAAAAAAAAAGGGGTAAAAAGCGTACAATAAAAACCTAACTATTCACTAGCCGTTAAGAAAGGATTGAGGTGCACATCGTAGCAAAAATATAAAAATAGTGAATTGAGCCGAGTGCCGGATTCGAACCCTCAACCTTACGGCCTGGAGTCCGTCACCTTACCTCTGCGCCAATTCGTTTTGTTTACAAAATAGAGCCGCGAACTTTTTAAAGCCAAACGACTCCTCAGATACACAGTGAGTTAACTAGTCTCAGTGGACGCAAAATTTGGCGCACGCGAAGAACACCGAGTAGCCAAACCAACTACAACTAAATATATCCACATATCATTATAAAAAGTCCTGGATAGATGGTTGGTATTCGAACTGATGATATCTTCCTCTGAGGCAAATTTTCTTCGATAGTCTAACATGGAGAATTGTTTTCCCTTAATAATAATTGAATAAAACAATAGAAAATAATAGATTTATTGAAAAATAGAAAACAATATATTTATTGAAAATAAATCTAAAAGTACTTTTTTTTTCCCATAACAATACATGAAAAAACGTACATAATCCAATAAGTATAGAGCAGTGTTTCCCAACCTTTTTTCGTGCAATGCCTCACATAAGCCTTTCTAAAATTCTTATACAACCTAACATATACATAATTTTTAATATTCGAAAATTGAAATGTTCACTAAAGAAACTTAAATGATAGGTTTTTGAAAGAAATTATAGCAAATAGAGCAAACATAGAATGTGGATTTTCAAAACATAGAATGGAGAACTGAAATTCAAGTAAAAATAATTTTAATGAAAGATTTAATTATTAGTAATTATTTATTATTTCAATTTAGGGAGATCCTTGTGACTGATGCTTGTTGCAAAATGATTTTATGTCGGATTCCAAATTAATCTCAAGTCTCCGCCATTTTATTATATCCATCTAATTTTTTTTTATAGCAGCAAATAATTTATGGCACTAAATCCACATTCAGCTAAATATGCAGATGGAAACAGTAACAATAGTTTTATTACACATTTGGTTGTATTTGGATATTTTATTTCGGTTTCCTCACGAAACCATGTCATCCCTCCTTTTATATTAAATAAAGTTTTAATTGACTCATCATTTTCCAGTTTGGGAGTTCTTCTTGATACTGCATATTTGAAATATCACGTAAATTCTGCACTGACTGCATTATCCAAGTTGAGAAATCAATTTGTTTCAAATCTGAAAATCTTTAGATAATCGATATTAACATGTATAACTGTATCAGTCACTTCACATTTTTGGAGCCAATGAACTTTTCAAAATTTTTATTGTAAGTATAATTCAATAAAGGTAATGAAACCAAATATTTTCGCTTTTGCATCGACAAGAGTTTTATTTGTTCATTGAAGTTGTTTGGTTAATATATTTAGTTTTTCAAAGATAAATAACTCAAAAATGCCTTACCATCGACTGTTAACAGATTTTTCATCTCAGGTTTATGGCTTAAAAATCACTAAGAGTATCAAATAGTTTCATAAATATTTTCAAGCAACTCCCTTTCGAGAGCTATCTTACTTCAGTGTGAAGTGTAAGCCTTACAGGGTCTTCATTTTGTTCTTCACAAAATATCTTGGAAAAACGCTCACATTTGGCACTAGTTTTAATGTTGTTGTGTTGTGTCTAATCTTCAGTGTCCTACAGTGTGGGATGGACATCCAATGAGTAATCTACTCATGATTGAAGGGAAAAGGGGAAGATTTTGTTGTGATGGAGCACCCGTAGGTAGAAGTCTGACTTGGCTCCGTGATGCTCTTACAGTCATATGAGACTGGGACTTACGGCTTAAAGTGGATTACGAAACACTACAAACACTAACGCCGGGACTCGAAACCCGAGAACTGTGGCATCGAATGCTAGACACTCGGCCATTTAGGCCCAATGGCATTGATATACTTTCTGTTAATTTAGTATTTCATTTAGAACAAGCTAAATGTTTTTAGTTTCCGGTTTATCCTGTAAATAAATAACACAATGCATAAGAAGCTTTTCTGGATTCTTATTTTTCATCCATTTTAAGCAACCGTTTATCTTTCCCATCACATTAGGAGCATCACCTGAAGCACAAGAAGTTATATTTTTCATTGGTATATTATTGACATCTAAGTAAGTTTTTAGTTTACTATATATGTCTTTGAAGGTCTGATGATTTACAGAACAATATTTCTTCAGCAAAATCACTATTATCGATATACTATCTTACGTACTGTCTCACTGCCGCTCAAAGTTGATTCATCCATTTATGCAGAGAATTTTCTTGTTTTCCCTGCGTCAAAAACACAGAAATTCTTGTTCCATCTTAGAATCTACATTATATATGTGTAAATTCAACAGCAATGCGAAAGTGGGAATTGTCAAATTTTTATCATATATTTATTTAATTAAATATTTAATTTTTATTTAACATAATATAAAAAAAATATTCATCGCAGATCTATTCAACGATAAATAACTTTCTTCTGAGTCAATTTTAATATCACATTAACTGAATTCTAAGTAAATATGCTATTTAAAACATACTAGGAAATAAATTACAAAGCTATAATTCAATACGGTGTCTGTATTTTTTTTCAAGTAAGACTTCAATGTAGAGATGCCTTCACAACATCATCATCATCTATTCTCTTAATAAGCAGAGCCTCTTCCACATCAACCACACGAAGTATATTAATAGAATCGCTTCATTATAATCCTTAAGCCGTTACACTTTGGCCAACAAAGAAAACAACACCGAAGTTGTCCACTCTGTGTGCTAAGATGACAACAAGCCGGAAAGGGGAAAATCCACGCGTTCTGGAAAAAGTTAAAAAGAAATGCCATTAAAAAACAAACGTAATTAACTTCCCTTCTAAAAAAAAGAGAGAAAGAGATACGTTGCGCAGGAAACCTGTCTACAAGGGGGTCGACGAAGAGAGAGGGAGAGAGAGAGAGGGTGTCCTACAAATGAGGTTCCGAATGTGGAGCACCTATATTAAGACAGTGCCAATGGCCGATGGCATGAGACAGAGCATCGGTGCGCGCCTCAGACACACAAGGATCAGCAAAGAGAGAGAGAGTGGACGGACTGGGGATTTAGAACTGTTGGTTGTGCTGCTTAGAGACTGAGGTATGAGAGCTTTTTGATTGTCCTTTCAGTGTTATTTCTTTCATAAGCATGATACCCTCTAACATAGATTTCATTATTAATTGTTTATTCTGCATACATATATATGTATATTGGTAAATATTTCTGGAAATTGCTAAAAAATTTTAAATGCACATATTTGGTAATTTTTTTTTATTTTATAGAGAATATATATATATATCTCTCTCTCTCTCTCTCTCTCTCTCTCTCTGGAAAATTATATATATATATATATATATAAATATATATATATATATATATATAAAGATCATTGTAAGTGTGTAAAGTGACGCAACTGATGATCCCAAAATGGCTTGGCTAAAAAAATCCAAACAAAACCCAATAATATCAAAACCTCAATTAATCGAAAATAAATATTTTACGAGCCGAAAATAAATGTATCCATATATCACGGGAGTTGTTGCTCGCTTCCGAATATTTTTACTGCATATGTTTGTGCATTTCTACTGTTTCAAAACGGAAATTCTATTGATTCATCTGTTATATATTATTTTTTTTATATTGTATTGTATTACTTTTTAAATTTTTTTTCATTAAATTTTTTTTTTCATTTGATACATAAAATAATCACCTCATTTTCGACAAAGTATTTCACTAAGTTTTAAACAAAAATTTATAGAAAACTGATTATATCGAATAATTACATAAAAGAAAGTTTTCACTAAAATGTATTAGCAATTAAAAACTCAGTATAAAATATTACACTAATTAATTTTAGAATTAATTTAGATTTATTACAATCAAGTTTGTTTTAAGTGTTCATTTGTCTCTTTACGAAATAATATGGGAAGGTATCCCCCAAACATTTACCAGTCAATTTAATTGTCAGATGCAAATCGCTGTCACAATTTCTTACTCTCCACTTTCTGACAGCAAGAGATTCTTAAGCAGATTCTTACTTCAGCCTTGCTATTCACTTTGTCAGATGCAGAAGAGTCTTTGTTTCTTTGTCAGATGTTTCTTTCAACTCCTTAGTGTATGGCCGTTGGATCATAAAACAGAATAAAGAAAAATAAAAACACGTAAAAACTGATAATCTTATAAGATATAATCAGATACTTTTTCGATTGAAAACAAATGAAAAGTGATGAATTTATTTATTAAATGATGAATTTATTTATAAATGGAGTAAAAAGATAACGAACGAAATTATATTAAATTTTTATTATTGTAATATTATATAACATTGGAACGGTTTGTTTTCCGAGTTGCTATATAATATTTCTATTTGCAGCTATTCATACCGTGTTTGAAAGTAAATAGAAGTTGTGCCACAGTGTTTTTCAGCATCCAACCACGATTTAATTCCGGTCTCAGCGATGCTATCTATAGTATCTCTTCCTCCCATTTGAGTCCATTTATATGCTTCGTTCTCTTGGATGTACGCGTCTCAGCATGCTAATTACCGATATATAAGTTGATCAGTATCGTAATCGTAATACTGGACTCATTCAAGATTTATAACTATGAATATAACGAATGCAATTAGAACACTTATAGAAGGCATCTGAAGAAAATCTTCATTGCTGTAGAAGTAATTAGAACAAAAACAAAATGGCGTATTCAAATGGGGTCTGTGGTAAAAGAAAGAATAAATCATAATTTTTTCATTGGAGCCTCAATATATCTATTTCTTTAGCAGCACAAAAATGAACAATCCGTAAATAATTTTTTAACAAGTGTTTTTTAGCATTTCTAATGTAATAAGGGGTATTTCCAATTTTGTTCTTCGTTTTAATAAGGGTGTATCTGAAATAGATGTCTGATAAATAGTGTCGCTTACATAAACCCAATCCAGTGGAGATATACAGTGAAACGGGAGGCCAAAAACTCGATCAATCCATTAACACATCACAGAAATGAGTTTGAGAATCGTTCAGCTGAAATGATACAGTTAACTGTTGTTGTTACTTATCCCCCCTGGTGCAGGAAAGCTACACCAGGTCCAGAAGACCCAGTCGCAGGCGACTGGGCCATGGCTAAGAGAAATACGCAGCTTCATTTTAGCGACGAATCACGAGGGCTGAAGAAATGACTAAACCTCAAGACAACGCTGTACGATCCTATTTGACCGGGACCTACAGTTTAAAGTGGATTACGAACCACTACAAATATCCATGGCACCGCCAGAATTCGAACTCGAAACTTATGGCACAGAGCGCCAAAGCACTAAACACTCGGCCATTCAGGCCCCACAGTTAACAGTAGATGTTCTAATCGAGAAATAATATAAATTCAAAAAGATCGCGATAATCATTAACTTTTTATCTTTCTTTATCGCAAATCCCATCTAAATACACTAGTTTTTATGTTATTAATTTTTTATAATAATAATAATATTTATCGTATACACTGTATTCATATTTTTCTGCTCATTGCTTGCTTCTAAAATGTATCTCAAATTGTATTTATTGAGACTTTACAACACGCTTTATATTAAAATAATATAGAGTCTTTTATCGTAGGTTTATTACTATATATTATCATAAATACAACATTAGCATTGATATTTTTACACAATTTTTATTTTCCATCACATGTAAACACATTTTTTTACGCTATAATAAACGTACGAAATTAATGGGAAAAAAATAATGATTATAAAGATTTTTAGGTCAATAAAGACATTTTTCAATAGAAAAACCAGCTTATGATTTTCTGTGAAATCCTTCTGTAAATGTGTGAATAAGATTGAGTGACGAGAGATTTAAAATTATTGCCGTAAAGGGCATCATAAAATTTTTAAGGATTGTTTTAATGAATTTCTAGCCTAGAAATTTGAAAGTACATATTGAAGTTATAAAAGAGATTAGTGATTTAAGATTCTTAAAGTTTTTAAAAGGGTAATTGTTCTTGAAATTTACTCATTTCTAAAAATGGTCAAGATTTCTATTAATCTTTTGAAGTTCTTTTTTTTTTCTCAGAATTTTCTTTAGACATCAGTTTTTATGTTTTGGTTTAAATCTCAAGACATCTTCAAGAGACTTGTATATTGTATACTACATAGATAATATATTGCACGATTTGACATGCATTTCAAATATGAAAGACTATTGACTTTTTAAAGATTTATTATCAAATGGTTTCAATAAAAATGTCAAAAATAATAAATAATTTTTAAATATAAGGAATAATTTCCCTTTTGATACCCAGAATTGTGATTTTTGATCCAAAACAAAATTATATTGTGATATCCATATCATTTTTAATTCCATTTTTTTCCTTTCAATTTTTTATATGTATTTTGAAAATGCAAATCAGGTTTCTTTTCTATAAAACTTTCAATAAAACAGATAAAATGTATCTAAAATATAAATAATAATAATAATGATAGGATTTTTTTTTAATATCAATAAAAATATAGATTTTATTTTTATTTATTGATTAAAAAATAAATATATTGAGACGACCAGAAAGTAGAACGACATGATATAAATAGAATAATTATCACCTTATCACTTTTATGCTATTTAATTTCAGAAGTAATGATATTAATTGATAGGACTGAAGTGAAAGTTATTCTTCACTCAGATATTGAATTGCTTTTTCTAAAAAGAAACTGGAAAAAAAAAAAACTCCCTGTCATTCATACATTGATCCAATGTCCATCAATTCAATGATGCGTAACAAAGTAAAGAGTTATTGACAAAAGACCGTGCATACATTGTTTATTTTATCACTCCACGAACGTGATTTCGTTTTCGAAGGGCACTGGAACTGTTTTTGACACAACGAACTGTAATGCTTGCACGAAGAGCATTGAAGCGGAACGATCTTTCTGAAAAAGAGGGTAAATCAGAAGCCATGTGGTGCACTAGGTCAAGTGAAAACTTCAATGAAGAAAAGAAAAGGGAAATTTTTTTGACTTTCTACCTTTCTGACATCCGTTTTCGTCTTGGATCACATCATCACAACGGTTTGCAATTAATATATTGAGTCGAATGTCTCAATGACTGGTTGACGTATTCTTTTGAGGTTATTTAGTCTCTGGGGGTTCCAACTCCGATATGACACGGTAAATACAGTTGAAACAATGAAAATTACCCAGAATATATTTATAAATATAAGAAAATTAACTTACAATCATAAACAAATAAAATGAAATAAAAATATTTAAAAATTAAATTAAAATTTTGCGCGAACGTTTTAAATCATAATTGGAAATGTCAGGGCCAATCTCCTGGATTGCAGAATCGGTTACAGCTCTGATCTTTGGTACCACAGCCTTCAGGTTCGAACCCCTGGCAATGGTAGAGATATTTGTGAGTGGTTCGAAATCTATGTTAAACTGTAGGTCTCGGTCTATTTAGCCTAAAGTGGACACAAAATGACCGTAGAGCGACAAAACAACCAACCTGGATTGCAGACGTTAAACTGTAGGTCCCGTCTAATTAGCCTCAGTGTGCATAAAATGACAGTAGAGCGACAAACCAAACCTGGATTGCAGTATTTTCATGAGTAATAAGCGTGTTATAAAATTTAACAGAGATGTGTTTAAGAAAATCTTTTAAAGAAGGAATGTTAATAGCTTTATAGATATCAGAACTGCGCTTGAACCATTCAGCAGAAGTAATATGGCGGTTAGTGATATTTTGTAAAGTAATTAGATTTAGCTACACAGGAACAAGCCGGGAAAACAGGAATGAGAATTGGTCGAAGCATAGTAGCACTATAAAGAAGAATTTTGATATCTATGGTCATGGTAGAATTTCTATTTATATGTGTGTAGAGTTTTCTGAAGGCAATACGAAATTTAGAATAATTCCTAAATATTTAGTTTGACTACTAAAAGGGATAAGATTATTGCTGATCATAATCTCAGAGTTTTTTAAAGTTTATTTCCTATAACGAAAATACCAGCTTCAGTTCCATCTACATTTAAAGAAATTTTCCATTTATTGGGCAGGTTACTGAGGACTTTGAAGTGATTAGTAAGGGTAATAGCTAATTATTTAGTATTTTTATTTTAGCAAAGGATTGCATTATCAACAGCGTAGATAGCAGTTAAAAGTTTAGGATTAGTTAGGATATCAGCATTAAAAATAGAGAAAAGAAGAGGTGAAAGTTTATTACCTTGTTAAGTACCGAAATGTCTCCAAGAACATGCGTATTTTCTTTTTATACTAAATTTAAGAGTGTGTGTAAGAATCATCCTATTATTTATTAAGATATTTAATTTTTTTTTAACCAGACCTTCGTGTATCACACAAGTACAACACAAGACTTACAAAAATAAGTAATATTCACGCCATTTTTTTCTGGCATTTAAACATATTAATAGACATAATGTTTCCTTATACTGGAATGACTTCATAATTAGGCATGACAAAAGAATAAAACTTTTGTTATCCCCTTAAACCGGATTAGTAGAATGACTTTACTTTTTATGTAGAAAAAAATAGTATTTTGTAAAAAAAGTACCATAGCTAATCTTTTGTGTCGACAACGACATTAATTATAAGCAAACAAAAGACCGTTTTTGCATATAATGCTGCAATTGCACGGGTGCAAATGCATTGAGCAGACTTTTAAGGAAAATCATGTTTTAAAATGGGTTGTTAGTAACAATGAACTATAGTTAAAATGGGTTCTTCCTGATTGAAATATTTTCTGCTAACCCTGTTTTTAAAAATTTTGGCAACTTTTATTCATACAACTTTGAAACAAGATCTTGAATTATCTTATGTCGAAAAAAATTTAAAAGTGTCCTTTTCTTTATTCCGTACTATTTTGTTGCTATTTTATTTATTATTGTTCTAGCTTTTTAACTTGAAGTTATTCACCAATAGAATAACAAATCCAGCGTTATCTGGGTTTTACTATGAAGCTTTGATACACTACATCGACATTGTGTTTCCACCGTTGAACAAGGCTC
The DNA here is from genome assembly GCA_021605095.1 of Caerostris extrusa. Classification (NCBI taxonomy): domain Eukaryota; kingdom Metazoa; phylum Arthropoda; class Arachnida; order Araneae; family Araneidae; genus Caerostris; species Caerostris extrusa. Next base: position 72,760 of record BPLR01013936.1, read on the forward strand.
CCCAGTAATGACATCTGGAAAGTTTAAACCATAGAGTAATATATAATAATGTCAGTTTGAGGCAAACATACTCCTCACGTGACTTTTACTTTGTTGTTTAACACATGCGATGATAGCTCAGCGATTTTTAGCAACAACCATTACTGTTGGCTATTGTTATTCTATGCTGATGGCGCGTAGGAGAAAAAAGGTCTACTATTAACCAACGATTTTTCAAAAGAAATGGTTCATTTTTAGTTGTAAATACATGTAAATTTCTTTTTCTAAATATTTGGCATTTATTTACTGTTCATAAATTTTCTTGTATAATTTTTCCCTCAAAAGGATTAAAAATATTCATTTATATGAATTTTTTTGCAATGTTTTATTCTATTTTCCCACAAAATGATCAGAGTTAAGAACAAAATAACATTTCTTGTATCTATTCATCTTTAGTAAACTCACAGTTCAATAAATATATGATTCGAGAAGAAGAATTTCTCGTAATGTTCAGAATCGTTTCGTAACATGTTTACGGTTTGTAAATAAATGTGCGCTTAGATAAGGAGAAAAGGGTAATTCATCACCTACTCTAGTTCGAAAAGAACAGGAGATGTTTGACTCAACTTTTTGTTCCTTTGGAATAAGGGGAGCGTAATCTATTATATTACCACTCTAAGGCTCATATCCTCCTTTTCAAACTCAAGGAAGATACCTACTTAGTTAACGCTGCATCCTTTTTTGGTTTGCTATCGCTTGATATGTTTGAAACGCAAAGCGCTGTTCTATAACTTGCTTCTTTGGCTTAATATTGAGTGCCATCTCAACATTTTCGGTCAAAATATGTATTTGCAATCTGTCCATTTCACTATTTTCTCCTATCTTTTACATGCATCTATTTTCATCTTTTGCAAAATGACAGAGATGTCCAAATAATTGGGATCATGCTGTTAACCAAACAGGAAGTCGTTAAAGAGTTAGTGAGCTCCTTTGTATTCAGTTTCAACTAACAACATTGTTTAAAATACTTTTTAATAAGTGTATCTTTTCCGTGACTTCCGCATGGGATGGCACGCAGGCATCAAAAATACTGTACTGGCTAACTTCCTGTCTGATGTTTTGCTCTGTTTTTATTTAGATTTGCCCCAAAACTGAAAATAAGTTTATCTTTGTCACAAATCGTGATTTCCGTTTCAATCGAACGTGTTTTCTTGAAAGGGGTTTTTTCTTTTTTTTGCCCAGGCATCATTTATCAGCAGTCATCTAATAGACATCATCATTAGCTCATTTATTTTATGTTGTAAATCTTTTGTGTTACTAAGTGTTACATGTAAACTACTTTTCCTATTTTGATCGCCCACATAAAGTTGATCCCGTCAACTAGTTTGCAAAAAAAAAAAAAGAATTGTGTTTTTCCTCCTAAAGTATAGAACCAAACGCCCTCATTAAATAGTTTGAAGATTTTATTTCTCTTTTATACCTTATTAGATAATTGACATTTATAAAATAAATTTGAGGATTTCAAATTAATAATTTACTGATCGTGTTTTTCTGTCTTTCTAAATTGTGATTAGTGTTTGATAAGAAAGCTGTTTGTTTTCTGTTTATTATTTTTTAAATATTGTTAGGCTATCTATTTTTGAATAAACTTAGTTTTAAGGTAAACAATGTGAACATTTTTTGTGAACTTAGAATATTTTAGTTTTCACGAAATTCCTTTCATAAACATTTTTTTTTTTATTTCAGTAAATGTAAAAGAAATTATCAATATGGCACTTTAAAAACTTTATTTTTCTTATGAATCTTAAATTACCTTCTTTACTTTTCATATTTTTTTCTGTTTTTATTTGATTATAAAGGCAGATATAAAATTTATCGAATAAGAAACCCAATATAATTTTAGTGTTATAAAAAAGTTTAAATTCTGAATACTTCTGGAACTTCGTTATCTTCTCGAACAATCACCATCAATTCGTCATCTACTTGTGATAGGTCATTACATTAACATGGACATTTATTTTTGTGGGATATCTTTTAATTTTAAATAATAGTATGTGAATTCAAGAATATTATTCGTTGTTTGTGTTTATAAATGAACATATGAACATACATACTTTAGGTGGTCTTATATTTTTTCTGTTGAACAAATTTGCTTCATTATGCATTGGTGTCGATTTCAAATCAAAATGAAATTCTTGGCACAATTTCTTAAAATTTACTTTAATAATTAACACTCCTTTAAGTACAACGCTTTACAACTGTTTTTTAAAAATAGAACGTCATTGCCAGACAGCTGGAAAATAAAAGCATTCAATAATTATACGATTAATATGTTCAATAATTATACGGAAGTTCGTAATCATTCAAATTATTGGTGTGTGTAAATAATTCACGCAACGACTTTTGGTTGAAAGATTCACAGAGCTCCATTCTATCACTTTTTATGCTGTAACGCCGTTAGAAATAAGTAACTAATCATGAAATATTTCTGCGTTTCGATTACAACTAATAAATCATTTCCCCCAATATATTCATTACACTTTGAATTTTCTCTTATGTAGGTATTTCGGTTAAATTCACCCATTCAAATATTTTTCTACTTCAAATAACAAATATTTTCTGATCTTTGAAAGAACACATATTTCTAATTCTTCAAAGTACAAATTTTTCCTGATCTTTAAAAGAACAAATATTTCTAATTCTGCAAAGATAAATATGTTTAATTCTTCAATGAACAAATATTTCTAATTCCTCAACTATTTATAATTTTTCAACGAACAAACATTTCTTATTCTACAAAAATAAATATTTCTAATTTTTCAACTAACAAACACTAACTCTACAAAAATTAATATTTCTAATTCTTCAACGAACAAACGTTTCTAATTTTACAAATAATTATAATTCTTCAAATAACAATATTTCTAATTTTCCAACGAACAAACATTTCTAATTCTTCAACAAATAAAAATTTCTAATTCTTCAACGAACAATATTTCTAATTCTTCAACGAACCAATATTTCGTATTCTTCAAAGGAAGTCCACTGTTCCAAATATTCTCTGTTTATTTTATAGAATTCAGCGCTCTAGTTTTCATATATCCTTTTTAACATCACTGAAGTCACTTTCTCACTATATTGAGAGAACGACCTTTGGGATTTTTTTGATCCATTTACATACGTACGCTTTCGTCGGAATATTTTGACTTTAGCCCTTTTTTTTTTTTTTTAATTTAAATCTTACCGTGGTTTGCTCATTTTGACTTCCCGAAGCTGTGCTTGAGGATAACGGAAAAGCTGCCAAAAAAACAAGACTTATGGTCACATTACATCACTCAAATGGGGCATCTTTTAATATCTAAGCGTTAAAACAAATTATTAAAATACAAACTGCCTATTATACGATAGATTTTTTTATTTGCTCTCTTCTTAATTACTAATTTACATTACTATATAAAATTCATTTCCCTCCATTAATTTATATTCTAAAACAGTATAGATTTCTTTCATTCCTGACATAATAGAGATCTTTTAATTATAGGCTAGTCTGGAATTGTCCCCAAATTCAACAGAAAAATTCTTACATGCAATTTATTTTTTAAGGATAAATCTAAATCAACATTGAGGAATTTCAGGTAAAAAACAGTAATAAGAAAATATTTATAACCAGATTATATATTTATTTCTAGATGACATTTTTTTTTTTTTTACTTACACAATTAACGAATTCTAACTCGAAGCCTAAAAGTAAAGTGTATATCTAGCTTTCAAGAAGATACGAATCTTCTGAGGACTTGTTGCCACATCAATTTTTTTCAGAAGAAAGAAGACCTGAATAGCAAATGGGAACGTATCGATAGTTTGATTGCTGTTAGTTAATTTTCAGGTGAAACGATAAGCAAATTCTGATCCCTGAAAATCTTATCTGAATACATCATTTCTCCTACTTCCCATCTATTTGTGGCTTGTATTCGTATATGTGGAATACGAGATCTTCTCAAACTACACAAAGATTCTTTTGAAATCATTCTTGTTTTTCACTGAATACTTTCAATATATATATCTTATTGTGTTGTAATATCATTTAAATGTAATTTTCAGTTTGCCTTCTCACAAAAACCGAACAAAACATCAAAATTAGCTTCTCTGCAAATGATCACCATTGTTCCTCTATCCCTTTTACCCAATTGATTTGATACATTTCTTAAACTCACATATTATTAAATTTCCTACTCTAAATTTACTCTTGCCATTGGAAATTAATTCTATTTTCAGAAAAAATTAATCCATTTTTCCTCTGAACTATAGTTGTCGTTACAAAGGGGGCTTCTTAGCCATCATTCCATACAATACTGGCAATTCACTGAATTAAAGGAATAGGAATGGATCTGATGGCCGAGTGATTAGCGCTCTGCCAGTCGGTACCACAGGTTTCGGGTTTGATGCTCTGGAGTGCTTGTAGTGATTCGAATCCACTTTAAACCGCAAATCCCGGTCTGATAGGATCGTAAGCGTTGTGGGGGTAGTGTCATTCGCGTCCGTAGCTATCTTCAAGCTACAAGTGCTCTCTGGGGTAGTGCTAAATGAGTAACAGCAGTCCTTGCTTATGGCATAAATAGATTATCTGTCCTGCATTGCCGGTTGCCTTAGAACAACAACAAAAGAATGGGTTTGTAAAACTCCACCAAAAGAAATCTACCATATAGCATATAATTTTTATTGCTGTTTTGTTGAGAGTTATTCTCAAACCTTAATTCCTTTTTAAGAGCTCTAAATAAAGATGGAAACCCATGATGACACCCAGATTGAAGATAAGAATTTTTAGCTTTCCTGTACAGTATTGAATGAGACGAGCACATCAAATTCAGCCTCCGGGTAATGGTCACTTTCTTCCTCATTCACACCAACATCAATTACCCCACCAACAGTAAATCCCAGGGAGCCACAGCAGGAAATCCCAGACAGCTATCCTACTCATGACACACTTGCTTTGCTGAATTTGCCTTTTTTTACTTTTGTGACTCGAGATCAGGTGGTAAAGGTTTTAACTTTTCTTTTTTTTGAGGGATGTTGTTACGGTGAAAAAAAAAAATAATAAAATTTAGGTCAGCAACCAACAAAAATTTTCTATTTTGAACCTTAAGGGAAAATAAAAAATAGATTGCCTGTGGTCACTTATATATTTCAGTTCCGTTTGAACTTTGCGATGAAAGTTTGTTTAGTGTCAAATTAATGCGGAAGTGAAATGGTTTTTGAAACATAATCGCAGTTTATTTTTTTTTTGTATATCTATTTTTGACTAAGAAATTACAGATGTTTTGTATTAATAGCTAGTTACTATGATGGTTAGAAATACTAATGCACAACAATTTTTTGACTCGATTTACGAATAAAAATAACTAACATCTATTATGTTACTAACGTTTATTACTTTTTTTTTTTTTTTACATTTTTCCTTTTGCCAACATAGATTGCTTGCTTTTAGAAAATTTGTAGTTGAAGAAATAGTTCTTAATTAATGACTTCACTTTTGACATGCAGTCTGATGGCCAATTGGCTAGCGCCCTGGCCATTGGTATCACAGACTTCATATTCGAATCCTGGCAGTAGCATGGATACTTGTTGGTGGTTCGAAATCCACATTAAACTGTAGGTCCAGGTCTAATTTGCCTAAAATGGGCACAAAATGACCGTAGAGCGACAAACAAAACCAAATCACTTTTGACATTGTTCGAAATAAAAATTTACTGAAGGTATTTAAATTACAGGTACGTTTGAACTTATAGTCCTTAATGGAAATGTTGAGTTTATGCGGAAGTGAAATGATTTTTGTAACATAATCGCAATTTATTTATTGTATGTCTATTTTTGACTAAGAAATTACAGATGTTTTGTATTAATAGCTACTTACTATGATGGTAAGAAATACTAATGCACAACAATTATTTGACTTGATTTACGAGGTAAAATGACTAACATATATTAGTTCTATTATTTTTTTTTTTCATATTTATTATTTTGCTAACATAGATTGCCTGCTTGGGGCCTGACAGTCGAGAGGCTAGCACTCTGGCGCTAGGTACCACAGCGTTCGAGTCCCGGCGTGCCATGGATGTTTGTAGGGGTTCAGAACCCACTTTAAACCGTAGTAATAACCGGTCTAATAGGATCGCAGAGCGTTGTGGGCGTAGGGTGACTCGCTTCCGTAGCATATCTTCCAGCTACACGTGCCCCCTGGGTAGTGCTAAATGAGTAACAGCGGTACAACCCTTGCTTATGGCATAAATTTCATCTGTCTCTGTATTGCTAGCTGAATTAGAAGAACAATAATAAATTGCTTGCTTTTAGAACATTTGCAATAGAAGAAAAAGTGCTTAGTTAATGGCTTCACTTTTGACTTTTTGTTTAAAATAAAAATTAACTGAAGGCACGCAGTCACTTAAATTACAGGTTCGTTTGAATTTACTGTCAGTAATAAAAATAGTAAGTTTGTGTGGAAATGAAAAGATTTTCGAAATTGAATAACATTTTAAATTATCCTCAAAACCCATTTTTGCAATAACGTATATCAACGTAGACAAATATTTATAAGATAGTTATAAATATTTTGGCAACTAATAATTAGAAATATTTTTGTAAAATACTTCTTGGCATGGTCTACAAGGAAAAAAAAAAAACCAGTTTTTAATCAAATGCTCTCTTTATCGCGCTTTCTTTATTGTGCTTTATTTATATGCTTCCTTTTATCGTAAAAGCTTTTTTTTTTTTATTTCCAATACCAAGTTTACAGAACAACAGATATCATAAAAAAATACAAAGAACAAGATAGATCACTTAATCCATCAACTTAAGTCTGGCAATCCAATAACGTTTCCATAAAGAAACAGGAGACAGTGCAGAACAGGAAGCCAGGTGAGACAAAGGCAAAGGTTGTATTATTTAAGGAGTGCCTGGGAATCTGAGCCAGGTGAGACATGTCCATATCTTCCTGGTTATCATATAGGAGGCAGAAAGGATCAGGAGTCACTTAATTCTGTGAAGATGCTTGCGGAGACAATCGTGACCATGGAAAAGCCATAGCAATGTCGTCGAATTTTCTTTAGGCTATTCTGGGACATCATGAATATGATCGAACCAGGGCTTGTGACTGTTTCTAGCGGAAGCATCTTCAAAAAAGGAGCATCTAAGGGTCTTTTTAATTATCGTCTTAACTGAATGACAGGCCAATTCCAGCTGTAAGAGAGATGTGTTCCCCTTTTTTGCTAGGAAATCAGCGGCCCCTTTTTCCTCTATTCCGCAGTGGGCCGAGATCCACTGCAGGACGACTGTTTTTTTTTTTTTTATCCGACAACCGTGCCTGAAGGTTAAGACAGTCACCAATATCTTTAGATCGAGAGAGGAACATGAGAAGTCTGCTCTCTGAAGAGCTGCTCTCTAAAGCTAACACAGTCATCAATATCTTTCAGAGAGGAACATGGAAAATCTGCTCTCTAAGTTAACACAGTCATCAATATCTTTAGACAGGAATATAGAAATTCTGCAAAAATCAATTAAATATATCTAATTAATAAGAGATTACTTGATTTTAATGAAATATTGCATAGGGAAACATATAATAGAAAATTAATTGTCCAAGAAACGTAATTTTTGTATTAATATAGAAATTAATTTACAACAAAAATATTGTATTGAATACAGTTTGATCTCATTCACGTAGTCTATAAATATGACAAGAATAAAAGTTTAATGCCTAAATGAATTAACATCATTTTGTACGGTGATTTTAAAATAATTCGTTGAACTCTTTTCAAGTTGTTTTTCCCTATTCTTTGTGATGTCTCAAATGATTCAAATGAATTCTTTATATTTCCGCCTTAAAATTGAATGTTGTTTCAGATTACTGGTTTCACTTTTTTATGATCATCAAAATAAAGTGGTATGTTTTTTTTTTTTTTTTTTTGTTCTTATTCTTGAAAGTGAAATCAGGTCAGCTATCAAATCTTTCTTTCTTTTTTTTTTTTTTTTTTCGTTTTTTGGTCTCCTGTAAAATGAACGGATGTCCTGAGGTGTTATTGGTTGTGTTACACCCTGAAGTTGTGATATTTTAAGCTCGGCTCATTGTTCTCTGTGCTCGCGAAATACTATGGAAAAGGAAGCCGAGCTTTATGCGACGGTATTTATATGACCTATAAAACAATTAAAAGGAAGTGATTAATATTGAAAAATAACAAGGTGATTAATTGAATGCAAATGATGTTTCAAAAATAAACAATTGTTATCAGAAATGAGTTGTTGCATGCTGGCTATCCGTTTTATAACATTGTTAAAATAACGCTGTTTTTGTAAACAAAAATATCCACCATGCTTTGTTAGAATTTAATAAGAGTTCGAAAAATGCTATTTTATTTTCTAAGGTTGTTCCATTTTATAGGCTATTAAAAATTACTGCATCTTCAATATTTTTATTTTTCGTGCTCAAATTTTAATTCTGGGGAAATATTTAATTCTGCAATTTGACTTACATAACAAATTAACAACAAACATGCATTTTAATTTGGTAAATATATTTTGAGTACAATATTTCAAAAAAATGGCAAGGACTATAGTAAAATTACGGTAAGATTTAGAAAAACAACGAATTCAATTATATAACACAATCGATTTTTTTGATTTTTAAAATCAATTAAAACAATCTTAGCAGTAAAAAAAAACAATTAACTATACATTTTGAGTTGCTTTACAAAAAATTATAAAACAATCAACTTCATTATTATAATTTTCATCTTCAGTAGATCTTCAGTAGACGTTTCTGGAAAACTTAAATCAATAAAATAATTGATGGTTAATTAAGGAAGCAATATTTAAATATCTAGGCCACGTGCATTTAATTTACATGTGGCTTTAATGGTTTAATTTACATAATTTAATTTACATGGTTTAATTTACATCAGTTATTTCAATAATCAAATTGCATTTTCTGCAGTATCGATTCTCATGATATTTAAGAATTTTTTTTTTAGCTGCCAACCAAAAAAAAAATAAGATTGTTTAATCCATGTTAATTGTTTCCTAGCACAGCTTCATCCCAAATTTAGTTAAAATATAAAATCGCCAAACTGATAGAAAATTTCAGGAAACATTTGCAGATTTTAAGCTTTAAAAAATTATGAAATTAAATTCAAAAGTCAGGAATTTTCATAGAAAGATTTGCATATGGTATGTATGAAGGAATTCAAATTCTGAAATGTACAATAAAAATTCGACGTTAAACATTTTCTTCATTGGAAGTATATAAACAATTCAAAATAAATGAAAATGCTATTTTGATAATCAATACTATTCTAATGATTTGATATTTACATACTGCATGTAATAACTTCAATAATAATAGTTATATATGATTTCTATAAATTCTCCTACTGAAATCATTTGATTAGTCAATAGTTCCTTAATAAAATTTTAAGAAATGAATTCTTTTTGCGTTGGTTAATAAATTAGCTAACATTTTAAATAAATTATAATTTATCGCCTACTTTTATTGTGTCCTAAAAAAATGTTCATATCTTAACTTTTTAATATGTACTCATCATAATCGTTATGACCATGTATCGTTATGACCATGCATAACATGCTGCCGTCTTTTATGGATTTTTCGCATAGTATACGTATTTCTTTTGGATAGATATAGATTCTTTTTTATTGAGTTTTCTCGCTACCTATGGAATATATTTAGCTTATTTAAAGTAAATCATGAAATAAAACAAAGATAAAATAAAATAATCTATACTTACTTTCTTTTAAGTGCCACTCACTTTGATGAGAGGCTCTTTGTCTTTAAATTAATCAGATATTTAGCAGATCCAGCGTTGCCAATGTCCTGCTAATGCCATCAAAATTTAGAACGAATGATTCAAGAGTTGACTTCAAGAAGAGTTTGCATTCGCCCACACGTGCTTAATACACGAATGCTTCCGATATACTAATTTAAAATAGTTTTCCACGATGGAATTTTCGTGTTCGTTTCTCAGTTACGGAATCGGCATTTTATCCATCAAGTTGCATTAATCGTAATTAAAGAAACTTTCAAGAATGAAATGAAAAATAATCCCAGGAAACTGCCTCACATTTTTTTTTATAAGTCAAAGTAGTTTATATAGATAGGGTATTAATTGAATTTAAAATAACTAGAACTCGCATATATAAATATAATATATTTACTGCCACACAAGATAAAATGCATAAATATGAAATCAAATAGAATATTTATGTAATAGTTGCGTAATGGATCTTTATTTATTATATTATTATTATTTATTTATTTTTCGGTGAAAAGACATGGCTGGAACCAGTCTCTTTAATAAATTATTTTTATTAGATAATAGTTTTTGCATAACGTTATAGAGCTAAATAAACAAAATTTCTTCTCACAGCCAGCACCGATTCAAGGTACTGGAAACTCGAACACCTGTCTGTGTGGGCAATCTTTCGAAAAAGAAATTAATAAATAAAATACTTCAATCTATCATTTTCATGGTGAAACATCTATGTACAGGGGGATTCAACGGTCATGTGACAAACTTTGAGGGTGGTACAGCTGACTACTGCTACTGCTACAGCACACCACACCACGTCACTGTGCCTAGAGCTGGGTTGTCCCTTTACAGTTTGGGAATGATGTGGGGGAGAAGAAGTCTGATTGGGCTCTGTGACACTCTACGGTCATAGGAGACCGGGACCTACAGCTTAAAGTGGATTCAGAACCACTACAAACATCCTTGGCACCGCCGGAATTGGAACCTGAAACCTGTTGTACCGAGTGCTGGTGCGCTAGCCATTCGGCCATCAGGCCTGTCTAATATGACTAGAGCATTGGGAGTAGGGCTGTTAACCTTACCCCGTAAAAAAGACATATCCCATCTGGAAATCTACCAGTATGCAGACGGCCTTGGCCCATCATGGATCTGTTGCGCCATTGATGATGATGATGATGATAGTTCTTATCTAATGCTTACCTAAATATCACAGTCAGATATTTTTGATTTAAACAAAAAAAAAAAAATTCAATTTTGATTACTAGCGTGTAATTAATCGAAATATTCGTTGCAGTTCTGTTTGTTTCGTACTTCTGTTCGTAGATCATAATCATGGTGTTAAAAAAAAAAGATTTTTCTTTTTTGGAATTTTATTTATTATTTTCTTCCTGCTTTTTTTTTAAAAAAAAAATTATTTCCTTTTTTTTTATGTTTAGGAAATAATATCCCTTAATATTGAATGTATTTTAAAGGCAATACATTAGTTAACCATAATAGATTGAGCGCGTGCGCATTAGACCCAATTTATCAGGATATTTAACGTTATTTTCCTCTGTTGATTGACGAAAGCACGTACGTTTATATACATTAAATGGCACGTAAAATGATACATTATAATATCAAAAGTTAATTAATATCATTATTAATATAACCAATATTATCCATGGCTTTTTATTTAAACATTAAATATATAATTCCATTTTTTAAAATAATTTTTTGCTATCATAATATCTGGTTGTCGAATGTTACTTTTATTGATATCTTAATTATCGTGTGGTTGTTTTAAATTTAATAATTCTTATTAATTCTATGTAAATTTTTTTTAAATTTTGGTTAATAAGTATTTAAGTAAAAAAAATTATTTTTACTCTATAAATGCTCGCTAAATAATATTAAAAAAACAAAAACAAATCTAACAGAGATTTCAAAGTGTTTATCCGATTACCTAAAATTTAAAAATTGATTGTTCGCTCAATATTAGTAATTACTCTAGAAAATGCCTTTATTATTTTGTCATGGACTTAAACAACAAATGCCGTATTTAAACTGGGACTTGTTGATGAAGTTTTCGCCTATCAATACAATGCAAAACGGCAATTAACTTAGTTTAGTGGTTCCAAAACAAGAAAAAAAAAAAGTTTTATGTCCGATTCTGCTTCAGAATTAAATGTCATAACTACCTTTGGGGATTTGTTCAGTTTACCCTATACTAGTAATTTAAAACAGCATATATATGCATAATTATAAGAACAACGTTATATATTACAATTTGCAAGTAGCGAATACCAGTAGTAGCTTTTTTTTCATGCAAAATGATTGTATTTCTAATTCACTCCCTTGTCACTTATCCTTTGGTTTTTTTATTCTATCTTATATATATATATATATATATATATATATATGTATGGGCCTGAATGACCGAGTGTCTAATGCCACAGTTTTCGGATTCGAGTTCCGGCAATGCCATGGATGTTTGTAGGGTTCAAAAACCACTTTAAACCGTAGGTCCCGGTCTAATAGGATCGCAGAGCGTTGTCTTGAGGTTTAGTCTGTCTTCAGCCCTCGCGGTTCCTCGCTAAAAGTCAAGATGCATATTACACTTAGCCATGAACGTCGCCTGCGACGAGGTCCTTTGACCTGGTGTAGGCCTTTCTGCACCAGGGGGATGGATTAGTAGCAACAATATATATATATATATATATATATACTATATATCATGATTTCATAAATAGATAGGTCAACTTGAAGTTTTTATGTTTATCTTATCAGTAAGGCAAATGCAACACATCATTACGTAAAATTTATTTAATGAAGGTCGTCAATGATTGACCAGTATGCCCAATGGTAAAAGCAAGCAAAAAAAAAAAAAAAAAAAAACTATTGCTTTATAACTTTTAACTACTTATTAACTACCACTCATTACAAGGTAAGTTTTAAGATAAGTCATACAGTGACTACACAATAACTTCCTTAAGTTAAGTACTCAAATAACAGCTGAAAAAAATTTCTGTAGTTAGATATGATTATAAAGCAAAAATAGCTTAATCGTTATGATCCGCGTGAAAAAAAAACTCGATTTTGTAAATGCCTGATTTAGAATTGTGTATTTTAGTACGAATTGATTTAGTAAGTGTCTGGCTGATTGATCTAAATGCCAGTTTTCAAATGTGCTCTCTTTTCTTGACATTCTATATGTTGATTCAAAAATGACATTTAATTTGAATTGCAAAGTTCTTATCAAAAAATCTTTAAAAATCCCTTCAATCGTATTTTATTGTGATTATTTTTCATTCAAAAGAGAGTATACAATCACAATCACAGGTTCCTGCCCAGTTACAGAGCGACATCTGCACAAATGATGCAGGAAATAGACATGATTCCAATAGAATAAGTGGGAAGAAAAAAAAGTGAGGTTAAACAACTGAGCATTCTGATGACTGTGGATGAAAAAAGGACCGTCGATAATTACGGTAGTCTTGAAAACTCTGGACTGGCCTTCTTTTGCAAACCCGTCACGGTTGTGGTCAACGGCCGCTGGTGCAGACGACTTTTGTTTTCTGTGGCTGCTGACGAATTCTCGCCCCAGGCTGAAAAGTAAGAAGGAAGAAAAGGAAAAGTGGGCTACCTCTGAGGATGTAGCAAGCGATTGGAGGTATGTAGGTCAGTGAGAAACCCCCTGCCGGACCTACAGAAATAGAATGATTTCCTGAAAGTAAGAAATCGGTTTCTGTTTCGGGCAGGGTAGGCGGCTTTGGAAATACCCACTACAGTCACAGCAGTTTTAACTCCCCTAGGTCTTCGATAATGGCCTCATCAGTTGGGAAATTAAATGAATTATGTATGATTTTATTCAATTTAGCAGTTTTTTCTTCGTTCTTTTTTTTTTTTTTTTTTTCCATTTCAAATTTTAGATAATTTTTAGTATCAAATGTTAGTTTAAGATATTGATTTTTCTAAAATAAATTTTACGAACATTTTTTTTTCTAATGCAGCTGGCAAACACTTAGACAATTGTCTTTGATGCTTTAAAGCAAGCGCTGCACAGATGTTACTCACTTAGCACTACCCATGGATGTGCGTGTAGCTTGAAAGATAAGCTACGGACGCGGAGTAACAACGCCCCCTCGCAACGCTCTATGATCCTATTAGACCGGGGCGTACAGTTTAAAGGCGATTCCAAACCAAACACCCATGGCACCGCCGGGACTCGAACCCGAAATCTGGGGTACTGAGCGCCAGAGCGCTAGCCACTGGCCATCAGGCTCCAATTTTAAGAACATAAAAATATATTTTCTTCTTTTTCTTCTTCATTGGTGCAACAGTCCCATAGTGGCCAAGTCCGTCTGCTTACTGGCATATTTCGAGACAGGAGATGTATTTTTTTACAGGGTAATGTTGTCCTCCCTACGCCCATTACTCTACAGTCATATCAGACAGGGACCTACGGTTTAAAAGTGAATTCCGAACCACTACAAACATCCATGGCATTCGAACCAAAAATTAATGGCACCGAGCGCCAGAGCGTTATTGTATGTATGTTACTATTAAACATTTCAATACTTACAAGCATCACTCCATCAATATCTTCATATAATTTGAGATATTTTTTCGTTGAACATCTATGGTCCCATGCAGGCAACCTGATTATAGATACGACATTTTTACACATTTTGTGACAATTGACATCACATTTGACTCCTCATTTCTGAAAGCAGTGATGTACAATAAAAGCCACCATTGAATTCGAACCCTCGGCCCTGCTTTCAGGCTAGCTCACATCACACATGACAAATTTGAGATTGACTTAGAAAATTATAAAATGCCATACACATACAATTGTGTGTGTGTGGTTGGGAGACATACAATATTGGAAAATTCATTTAAAGACAGATAATTACAGATTCGTAGGAAGGATCTTTAAATATTTAAGCCATTTAAAACCTGGAAGGAAATTCTAAAACTATGCGCAGGGTGCGCGAAATATATTTCTCTCCGGGTGAGAGTCTGTAGGCCAACTGACCCTTTCTACAGGAGGGCGCTCTTGCTAGTGCATAGGAGTAAGCATAGTTACACCAATAGCATATTTCTTATAAATAAGAGAATCTTATTTTATTTAAAACAATAATAGTTCAAAAGCAATAATGCTTATACTTCATAATGTTGCATAATACTTCGGTGTCACTATTAATCATCGTTAGGTCGATTTAGAATTTTGGGTTTTTAAGTTCTAGAAAAATATCTTACAAGTTACTTTTTAACTTACAGGAGACAATTTCAAACCTATAAATTAAATCATGGAAAAATTTTTTAAATGTTTCCTCAGAAAATATTCAATACTAACACTCACCCTAAAATATTTATTTTATTTAAGTTAAAGAAAAGAAAAAGAATAAAAAGAAAATTTTAAACTGCCTCCAATACTCCTCGATCAAAATTAATTACAAATATTAAACATGCAGGTTTAACCTGAGATACACGCTGAAATAAAATAGACTGGAATAGATAGCGTTTTTCCTTAAAAATTATCGCGTGCTCTTTTATTTATTATTTTGGGACTTTTTTTAAATGAAGAATGTTTATTTTGTAAAAATAAATTATTGATGTTTATTTTGTTTTGTAAAGGAATGATTGATGTGTTTGAATGTTTATTTTGCTCTATTAAAAATCTCTTAGATAAAAGTTTGATAGAAATGGCGTGTTATAAACATACCTTCTCCAATACTTGATTCGTCCCTTTTAAATCGATTTAGAATTTTGGATTTTTTTAATTCTAGAAAAATATCTTACAAGTTACTTTTCAACTTACAGAAAACAATTTCAAATCTAAAATTTAAATCGTGAAACATTTTTTAGTGTACAAAATATAGTAATTAGCTATATTAATTTATCCATCTTTAGAAAAAATGTTCAATAATAATACACACACTAAAGTATTTATTTTATTTAAGTTTAAAAAAAGAAAAAAAGAAGAAAAAAAAAGAAAATTTTGATCTACCTCCGATACTCCTCGTTCAAAATTAATTTTAAAAAACCTTATGATTTTGTTTGTATTTATGAAAATCATTTTTTATATTCTTCCCATTATTTTTTTAATTTCAAATTAGGTTTTTGTAATTTTCAATTATTTTCTATTTAATTTCCTACATTTTTATTTTCATTAATCAGACTTTATATAAAGTACTTTTTGATATAAGACATTATATCGATAACAAAAAAAAACCTACATGTAAAAATGCTGTTCTACTAATAACAACTAAACTGAAATTTTAAAATAATTCTCATTACTAATTAATTAAATAATTAAAGATTAGATGAGTCAAAAATCAACTGAATTATAACTGATCAATTATTTGTTCAAATAATATGAATATTACAAAAGTATTCTTATTTTAAATGGCAAATATTATTGAATGTTCCGAATAAAAATATTTTATTTTAAATGATCGTAAAAACCGAATGTACTTTCTTGCCAATTCAGTTTATTACTTTTAAAAAATATCAAATAAGTTAATTTAACATAAATTTGGACACTTTTTAAGGACTTACAACTTTTAAATTTATTCATACATGAATAAACACATAAGACAACATTTATTTTACATTAATGCCATAAGACTAATAACAAAATAACATTATAAACAAAACGGGTTCCACTTTGCCCATGGGTGTTGTAGAGATAAGAAATAAGCTAGGTCCGGTTAGGATCGTAGAGCGCTGCGGGGGCATTTTAATGGCTTACCATCAAGTTTCAAATGCATTTATTCAGCCCCTTATGGCGAAAATAAGATACATAGAAGAAAAAAAACAACAGTTTTGTTAACTTAAATAACAAATGCGTTATAGTTTACATTAAACATAACAAAACGTTAAAGTAAATTTTAATTTAAATATATGTTTAAACATTATGTTAGCAAACATTAACATAAATAACATTAAAATTAAAAGATTAATGTAAAATAACATTAATAATGGTAATTTACATATGATTAATAGCATAAAATTAATTTCTTACATAAGACATTTAAAATTTCAAGGCTCTTGTTTGATTGGGAATCATTAAAACTGAATAATTCATGAGAATATTTTGTTGTTGTTTCTTATTGCACTTGGTAGACAGCAAATCTAGAACCAAGTCCATGAACCTTGTGGTCTCATGGAAGGAGGGACGGAGGCAGCTTCTATTGTGATGGAGCACCCGTAGGTAGAAGTCTGACTTGACTCTGTGACGCTGCAGAAGGAGGGCAGTGCCTTCCGGGTTTTAGGGGAACCATCGCGCATTTGGGTATCGTACGAGAGAAAACCCGGAAAAACTCCCTTCATGTAGTCCGACTCACAAAGCAAGTTGTTGAACAACATAAACGTCATCGAGTCTCTTCGTTTTTTGAAACAATGTCTACAACAAAGCCGCCAGCAGATGGAACCTCAGCCCTAATGCTCACCAGCGTCGCCACTGAGCCACGAGTCGGGCGAGAATATTGTAAAAATTATTGCAAAAACGAAAAGACGTCTATCTCAAAATAAAATAAAAGTCCTCTTTTCCAAATATGCTGCTTTGAAAAATTTTATTTGCGTTTAAATTCTATGTCAATAATATTTTTAAACGGCTGTTTTATTTAGTTTTAGAACCTTTAAAAATGCAAACAAAATTGCGCTTGTTTTTTCATACTAAAAATTAAATCAAAAGGCTCGACTCATGGCTCAGAGGCCACGTGCGCCGCTGGTGAGCACGAGGGCGGAGATTCAATCTGCAGGTTGTTTTGTTGTAGACACTGTTTTTAAAAAAACGAGAAGACTCGATGGCATTTGTAATGTTCAGTACCTGCCTCGTGAGTCGGGCTACCTGGTGGAAGTTTTCCGGCTTTTCTTCCATCCGATACGCAAATGCTGGGTAATTCCTCCTAAAAGTCCTCTTAGAAGGCACTGCTTTCCTTCAGCGACTTGGAACTAAGTCAGATTTCTACCTACGGGTGCTCCATCTGCCCTAATCAAAATTCTACCACAGAAGCTGGCCCCTTTTCTTCCTTTTATGAGGGATACGACAACAACAATTAAATCAAAAATTTTTTATAAGTGTGTTGATACTGTTATAGCTATTTTTAATCTATTTATTTTAATTTAGAAACATTATAAGATATGACACTTATAATGTTAGTTACTGTTCTTGTTTTTTTATATAATTTTTTTATGTGCTGATATTACGGATTATGTGCTGATATTGTTACTCATCGTTATTTATAACTATATAATTTTATTTATTATTGCTATTTTTGAATTGATAGTTTTTATACTAATTACTAATTTTTTAGTATTTAATTAATAAATTTAATTAATTTTTAAAAATTTTTTTATTTGATTTTTAAAAAGTGTGAATTATTGCATATTTCTTTACTGTATAAAAATTAAATTTCTTTTTAATATGTTTAAATGCTTTCTCATTCTTTTACAGGAAGGTTAATTATTATTGGAAAATGAAATCTTCACAGATATTTGTATCGTATCTATTACTTTTCTTCATCGTAATCGCAAACTTTGAGCACGTTCTAGGAGGAGAATACGAATACCCTTCATACGAAACCAAGTAAGTAAAAAATATATTTACAGAATTACTTCCAGTTTAGTCAGCACCTATATAGCATTTACTTGGATGCTTAAAGGACATTTTCTTTCTTTTTACATGTTTATGTTTCAAACCCAGGAATTCCTCGACAACTATATAACTTCTGAAAACTTCAAATTTCATAACTTCATATCTTCAAACGCTATAATTATTTATTAATAGGGGAGAATATAAAATTAAAAACTAGGTACAATAAGACATTTTCTTTAATTTTAGCATGTTAATGCTTTTTATATGAGCTTTAAATTACTGAGTGGCCCTAGCAGAATTGATTTAGCAAGTGAGGACATGTTTGACTCAGCTGGTTTTCCTGATCAACAATCATCATCATCATCAATGTCGCAACAGTTCCATGGTGGCCAAGGCCTTCTCTGCTTACTGTCAGATTTCGAGACAGGGAGATGCTTTTCTTTTTAAGGAGAAAGTTGTCAGCCATACGCTCAATGCTTTAATCTAATTAGACTGGGACGTACTGCTTAAGAGTAGATTCTGAGCCACTACAGACATCCAGGGCACCGGCGGACTCGAACCCGAAACCTGTGGCACCGAGCGCCAAAGCGATCAACAATCCCCGCCAATTCAAAAAAAAACGAGCAGATTTGGTGAAAATTGCGATAGTATGTCGCGATTGACTGGTCGCAGTTTTCTCAATATCGCTCACAAATGCAAAAAAGAACTGAGACATTCTCTATGCAGGCATTTTCAGCTCCGTTTTATTTTTAATGATAGATGTCACTCTGGACAAAGCTGTATCTGCTGCATTTAGCCCTATCAGTATCGAATGTCAAAGTGCCGATATTGGGGAAAAGAAGACTAATAGAGGATGACTGCAGAATACATAGCTGAGCAACAAAAGCAGTAAAACTTTCCAGGAGAATAGCAAAATAAAGAATTTCTCCCAGAAATTTGTTTTTTTTTGCTCGGAAATTGAGCCATTTGAAGGTTACACTTTACAATTAAGATTTTACAATAAATTTACAAATATACAAAAGGGAAAAAGGACAGAGTTTGTTAACAACCTATTGGAGTTCTACATAATGCATTCGTAACAAGACTCTAATATATGTTAAATTTCTCTTCAATATTTATTTACAACAATAAATATAGTTAATCTATAAATAAATATTTGTAGTACCATTACACATCATGTATAATTTGTCAATAGAATAACTGCAGCACAACGTTAAATATGAAAGTTAATTGCAGTGGTGTTTTCACACACTCAAAACAGGTATCAAAATGCCAGTTACTGGGTAATAACGAAGAAAAGAAAATAAATTATCTTTTACCCATATAATCTGATTCAATATTTTAACTTTTGCTTGAAAACCGATATCATCAAAACAAAAGTGAGAGATAACATTTATAACT
>BPLR01013937.1:0-29423 GCA_021605095.1 Caerostris extrusa
AAAATAGTAAAACATTGATATCCACCAAATTCAGATAGGCAGCTATCAAAAAAGAACCAAGTCTATAGAGACTTTCCAGGCTAAATGCCTCATCAAATGCCAAAGCTAAAGGCATGCGAATATAATACGCATCAAATATATCAACATCTACTGTCATTTTGTGCACATTGAAGGATAATTAGACCAGAAACTGTAATTTAACGTGGATTCAGAACCACTAACAAACATCCCATGCCACCGCCAGGATTTCAAACCTGAAGCTTGTTATCAAAGAACAAAGTACTGAAAAAAAAAAACTCTCAATCGACGGGGCTAAAACCTGCATCAAATGCCAAAAGTTAAAAGGCATGTGAATAATCCGCATCAACAATATCACCTTCTACGGACATTTTTCTGCATACCTTAATCTAATTAGATCTACAATTTAAATATGGATAAGAGTGATAAAAAAAAAATAGTCCGCTTAAAAAAAAAGAACAGTCTCAATGGACCAGGCTAAATACTGTATCAAATGCCAAAAGTTAAAAGGCATGTGAATAATCCACATCAACAATATCCCCTCTACAGTCATTTTTCTGCATACCTTAATCTAATTAGATCTACAATTTAAATATGGATCAGAGTGATAAAAAAAAAATAGTCCGCAAAAAAGAACAGTCTCAATGGACCAGGCTAAATACTGTATCAAATGCCAAAAGTTAAAAAGGCATGTGAATAATCCACATCAACAATATCCCTCTACAGTCATTTTTTCTGCATACCTTAATCTAATTAGATCTACAATTTAAATATGGATCAGAGTGATAAAAAAAAAATAGGCCACTTAAAAAAGAACAGTCTCAATGGACCAGGCTAAATACTGTATCAAATGCCAAAAAGTTAACGGCATGCGAATAATCCGCATCAACATCACTGTAGACCACTTCTCGATGATAGTTCGTACCGTCCCAAATTGGTAGAATTATTATATCGGAACAGGACACAATAGTCAATTACATTAAGAAAGCTGCCTGGTGATTTCAACACCAAAGAAAATTCATCTGATTCAAGTATCCCAGTTTTCATGATCTTGCACATTGAGGTTTAAAGCCACTACAAAATAGATATTCTCCAAATTAAAAGAGCCATCTAACAAAAAAAAAAAAAAATTTCAGAAATAATGAAAAGGAAAAAAAGGACTAAAAATAAACAGAAAAATGAAGTAAAAAAAAGATAAAATAAAAAACATTACACAAAACAATAATTTTGAGAAATTCTTATGAATAAAAAAGATGTAAGCAATGAAGTGAAAAAATATTTCTGCTCACATATAAAGGTATTCAATAAATATTTGACATACATGTACATTACATGCATAACCATAAAGTAACAGCAAAACTACATGATGCAATATCTCACAAAAATGAGGGAAAATAGTGTTTCCAATAGTCACAAAAAAAAAAAATTAAATGAGTAAAATTAGCAATAAGCTTGTGATGTCTAAAAAAACATCACTAAATACAAAAACATAGAAATAAAACTGCAAATATAAAATGGCAATTTTTTGAAAAATGTAGCGATTAAAATTCATTTGAACAATGAGATGAAAAACAGCTTTAGAAAGTAAAGATAAAGCATTAGAATCCAAATGATGTTTTCAGTTACTTTCAAAATTAAAATTACATAGGGTTGACCCATAGTGAAGCTTACACAATAACTTACATTAATGCAGAAAGCAATTTTAATTGCATTTCAATATATTTGGCTAGAATAAGACATGGGTGTAATGCTTATTGCAGAAAACGTTAGACCAATGCAATACAAGATTTCAGTGAATCAAGAGAGATTATACTATCATCTCCAATAGTCACAATTAAACACATGCAAAAATAATCAGATCAGAAACTCAAAGTAAAAATGCAAAAGCGTGAAACTGTTAAGTTTAAAATCATTAAACAAAACGTCATTAAAAGAAAACATCACATTATAAATGAATTCCTCCAAGAATGTGACATAGACATGAATTTGTAGTATATAATCCAAATGCTTCATAAAATTAAATTTTTACAGAATTACAATATTTCTGTTAATTAAATGAGGTAACTCTCCAATAATCATGAAAAATAAAAATATACAAAATGTATAGATTCAGTAGATCCAAAATAAAAAGGAAACACCAAATAAAAGCACAAGCAGAAATCTGAAACTATTTTGGATAAGGTAATGACCACTTACACATAATTTATTTTATTTATAACATTAAAATTTATTAGAATATTGAATAATAAAAAATCATTTACTGCACTGATCTGCACTTTCAAGAAAGTGAATTAATGCTAATTAATGTAATTAAAAATTTGTAATTATTTTTTAATGTAATCATGTATCACTTGCATAATTTTTTTAATGTGTATAAGCTTTTTAAATCAGATTTTATGATTAGATATAAAAAGCATTACTTGATTAGTTAGTATGTCAAAAGAATAGGCATGATTTACCCATGGCTTATAGGAGGATCAATCTAAAGATATAGAAAAGGAATTAAAGAAATAAAGATAATTTCATCATAACTTGGGGGAATAAAAAGTTCACAGGCAGTATGCAGCAGAATATAAAGTGATAGCAATAATACATTAAATAGGTCTGTAAGATAACTGCAATAGTTCTTAAGATCTAAATTAGGGTTTCCTCGCATTATGATGGGCTGTTTTTCTCTGATTATGTAATCAGTAATAAAATATTGCAATGGTGACTTTAGGAATTTCAGATTGATATCCTGATAAACTCTTCTTTAGATTAATTGAAACTTAAAGATTAACTCAGAATTTGAATTGTTAAAATGAAATAAATTTTTTCCATTTAGCTTCTGAAGTAATCAACACGGAAGAATAAGCATTTTCTTTGATTCACTATCATTTTTGAATGAACACAGAACAAGGAATCCCTCAAATTTTCATAAAACAAGGGTAGATATGAAAAGACCTCCCCCCTTCCTCCTGCATTTGTATCCACATATTCAAATTTTTAATCTCAATAGAATAAAAAAAATGTACCATTAAAGAATTTTATCATATGATTTAAAAGTGGTTTATATTTATATCCTTATTTAATACAAATACAATACATTAAAATAAATATCAACTACATCAGAGAGGAATTATATTAAAATTATCTTAGTGTTCTATAAAAACATCCAAAATATTTTATGTAATATTCAGTTTTAAAATTACTGTATGATTATTTTCATTCCAAACACATTTCTTGCTCATGTTTTGTCAATCAAATCAATGCAAATTAAATTAATTCATTGTTTGTTTTTTTGCAATTAAATTAATTCATTGTTTATTTTTGCAATTAAATTAATTTGTTGTTGAGCAAAGAAAATGAAATGCACAATTAAAAGTTTCAAAACTCATCAAACCATAGATTTTTTTAAAAATTTCTTAAACATCATGGTATGCATGATATTATTTACTGCAGCTAGACACAGAAAACCCCAGAAAGAATAAATAACAGAATTACCTTTGTTTATCCTAACATAAAAAGATTCTACAGCTAAATATTCCATGGTGTTATCATTCCTTCACAGGCATAATTATCACTTTGTTGTAGATTAAAAGTTTCATCACAAAATAGTCAGAACTGCTTAAAATTATGCCAAAAAAAATGAATTACTGGAAAAAAATAATAAAATTTCTGAAAAATTTCAAATAATATTAAAATTTTGTGAAATTACTCTTTAGAAAATAAGATATTTTATATAGTTTACAAAACATAACAATAGGAAGATTAAAAAAAATTTGACGAAAAAAAATTTAAATAAAATTTTAATAACATTTTCATTAAGTATAAATATTAATAGAAATTCTAAAATATCCTTATTATTTTCAAACTCAAAGAAAAAAATTAATAAAAATGAAATGAAATGAAATTTATATTGAAAAAAAATTATTATGAAGTAATAAAAAATTAATTAATGAAAAAAAAAATTATTATGAAATAATAAGAATTAAATGAAATAAAATTAACTATTGAAATAATTTAATTAAATGTTTAAAATTTAAAATATGGATAGGAGCAGCCCTTGTATATTCTATGGAAAACTTTGAAGTCCTCTTTATTTAGCTCGATGGCATTCCGGTGTTTGGTGAAATCATATGCCACGGCCAGAGAAGTGATGGCGACGTCTTCCATGGCTCTCTGGAGCACGTTCAAGGCAGCACCTGCGAAGTGGTATTTTTTTTCGGGAGCTACTTCCGCAAGCACTCTCGCCCCAGACGAGCAAACGAGGTGGCAGGAATAAGGAGGTCCTAGAAAAGAAATAAAGAGAAATTTATTTTATTTTCCTTTCCATTATTAAGTCAAGACCATCTTAACGAATTGACATTGGATAAAACCTCATTCCAAATAATTACGCATACTGTTTTTCAAATTCCATACATGATTACAAAAAATAACATTCTCTATTCCATTCTCCGCCAGACCAAATATTTTTTGCTAGTCTTCATCTATTCTATAATAACAGTAAATTTAGTACTGTTATTTTTACAGGATATATGTATTTTTGTAATTTAAATTTAAGAGTACAAGAACAAGAATGTCTTTTAAGTTAGTATAAATACTATAACTTTAAAATTGTAAAAAAAATACTTTGTTATTCAAAAAAAAATATTTTAGATATATAAATTCAACAAAAGCCATTGAATTAATTGCACAAATTCATCTAAATCCATTTGTAAAGTTTATAGTACATAGAATTATGGAAGAGTTCAATAGTCCGAAATTTTGCGAGCTGATTCCCCACCCATTTTCAAGGCAGAACCTGTGAAATTGCAACTTTTTTTCCAGGTACTATTTCTATAAGATAAGTAAACGTGTTTTAGAAAACAGAAAATTAAACTACGAAACAAGCAAAAAAGTAATTAAATAATGTTGCTAAGTTTATTACTAAATCAAGAAATAAGATCTTTTTACAGTTGCACACTAGTTTAGATGCAATGTCTCAACTTTATTTTTCATTGTTTTTTTTGTCTTCATCTTTTATTTTGAGAATAAAAATAATCTCAACTTTATTGACAATCAACACATCATCCATCAGTGAATAATTGTTTCAATTAACAAATTTTATAGAATGCTTATTTTATGGAATTTTCCAAAATACTTCTGTGATAAAACTGTATTTTTATAAAGTACTTATGATCCCTGCTAGATAACTCATTGAAATACATAAATTTTACTACACATATAAAATTTGTTTGTAGAACTACCAATATAAAATTTGTGCATAGAAACTACATGTGTGCTGTTCTTTACAATACGGACTTTGATACTACCAACTGATAATATGCATTTCTATTTAGTAAGATTTGCATTGGTAACTGCTGCATTTGCATATTGTAAGTAAACTCTCCTTAAGCCTCCTATCTGATTGTCATAAATGCCATTGAGTCCCTACATTTCTGAAAATAGTGACTGCAACTAATACCACAAGTACATGTGAATGCAAGCCTTTCTGTAAGTTAGCTGCACATGTTTACCACTGCACCATGAGTCAAGCAACTGATGCTTACTAAACTTAATTTAGTATTAGTATAAGGGTAACTTATTACTTATTAGGTAGCTGATTAGTATTTTATATATAATGTTAAGAGTGCAACTGTAACTAGACAGAGTCAAATAAAAAGGTTTTTAAGGTAAAGGCTAACTAAACTAGAGTTGAACTAGACATGCTTAAAAGGACAAACACCTTTGGACACAATAAAAATATCTATTATTAAACAGAGTAGTTACAGAGACGAACAAATTTTATTTTAACCTTTTTTCAAATAGTTTCCTACCTTAATATTATAAATTTAACTTTAAAAAATTAACAAATTAAAAAACACTTTTTTACGTGTTGAAGATTATATTAAAGTTAATTATTGCTTGATATATTTTTTTCATTATTTGTTGCCAAATCAGTTATTATTTCAAATTAAGTTTATTTAAATTTGAATACTAATTTTAACAAACATTCATTAATTTAAATTTCCATCCTTTATAACTATATAATCAGAAAAAAAAATTTCATGACTTTATGATTTGGCAATTTGAAAACCTTATAGGCGTCCAAAAATGAAAAAAGGAAATCAAATGCTCCGATTATCTCATGATTGATTTCAAGCATTACTTTTACATAATTTTAAACCTTGCAATTAAAGGGAAAATTTTACATACTGAGGTGTCCATCAATTTTTTAAGACCCAAATTGGGCCTGTTTGCCTCCTCGACGGACCTCCTTTTCCTGCTCGAAATCCTTGCAGGATCAATTGCTGCCACGGCATTCAGAGCTTCGAGGCGGTGGTATGCAGCTTTCTTCCACTCGTTGAGGTCTCGTTCCTCCGCTTCAGAAAGCTGCCAGGCTTGAAGCCTCTGTGCAAGAAAAAAATTATATTGAACATTAATATAAAATATGCAAATTAATGCATCTTTAAATTTAGTAAATATATGTATGTTCCTTTGATAAATATGCATCTGTCAAAAATATTATTCTTAAACATTAACTAATACATAAAATAACAAATTATTAAAAAAAAAAAAAAAGAAAATTACGAGAACAAATGATTTTTTTTTTTTTTTTAAACTCAATATTTTATGTGGAAATGGTGACGAATATATCTCCTTTAATTACAAAATTAAATAATTTGTGAAAAAATTAGAAAACAGCAGCAGAACAAGAAACAATTTAATTGGACATGAGATACTCATAGAAAAGAATTAAAGACAAATATTAAGATTTCTCTTAATAAAATATTTCATATCCATTAAAAAAATTCTGATTTTGATTATCCCAATTTTTACAGTTTTCAGTGCCTGCTTTTCTTTCCCATCCAGGGTTAGACGCTACATGAAAAATAATATGAATAAAAGGAAATAAAAAAGAAAAATTACATTCAAAACTTTTTCTATGGTTTTGTGGAGGGCAGGGGCTCTTTTTATACACATGAACACAAAAAACAGGTTTAAAGGGTATTAGCAAACATCTAATATAACTGTGATAGGCTCAATTTTCAGAATTAGTACAATGGATTTTAAATCTTTTTGCATAACAATTTAAAAATTAAAATTTTATATAATACAATTAAATCTGGAGAGCAATCACTTAATTCTTGTAGCTCCTAATGTACCAATATATGTCATGAAATAATATATCACTTGGAACACATGCTGTAAGCAACTAAAGGATCAAATATCAAATTGTATTTACTTTTTACTTGTATTACAATACATTTTATGTTTATCATAATTTTGTGTCCAGTAATTAGCTGATACCTTATTTTTTTTTATGAGTTTTTATTTTATAAATGATTTTTTTATTCATGGTAAGTTTTTGTTTTATTTGTTTTTCTGCATAAACTCTTTATTAAGCAAGGGGACAATTTATACTGTGATCATAATATTCAAATTATTTATTATTTAAAAAATTTCTTAAAAAGAATAATATTTTTAAATTATATTATGACATATCAAATGAATTTTATACAATAATTGTTTTGTTTTTTTCCCATTATCTACTTTCCTGTTAAGTTTTTTTAAAGCTATAATTTTTTTTTTTTCAGGACATCATGTAGATAAATACAAAATCAGATTATGGGGAAGAGGATATAAAAGAAAGAGGATACAAGATTTATTTTATTAAGAAAAAGTTCAGAAGATGAAAGATTTGGAAACCACAGCATTATACAATATATACTCATATTCAAAATTTCTTCACTTTAAATTTTCACTAAAATTTAGATATTTCAAAATAACGAATCATACAGATGGAGTAAAATCTTAAGTTAGAAGTATCACGTAAAAAAAAACATTTTGAGGAATCAAAACCATTATGTAATTTTTTTTTTTTTTTTGCTTACTATTATGTCTAACAATGCACTGCATAAAAAGAGATAAAATAATTACCTTCAGAAGCTCTGGTGGTGGTGGCCTCTGCCAAAGGTCTCTTGACTGAAAAATTACACCAACTTTAATTTTTCAATTTTACAAGAAAAATATACATATATTTCAGAAATTTCCAAAGACTTCTTTCATAGAAATAGTCATTTTGAAGTGATTTATGGACGAACTAAAAAAATGTCAGAATTTCATCATTATTTTGTGCTGATATGCTCAATTGGAATTTGGGGGGGAAGTAAAGTTTTATTTCTCTCTGTTATATGGCATTATATCATTACCACAGTATTACGTCAGAAAATGTAAATTTTACCAATATATGACAGCGACTTTCATCAGCATGCAGACATGCACAAAAATGTCTTTTTGATTTTCTCCCTTGCAAGAAATATATAGAGTGGTTCAAAGGCAATAAAAAAAAAAATCTATGAACTGGAGCAATATATGGTTTGCAGATTAACATTTGTATCACTGCATTCAATAAATGCTAGATTACTTTAGCATGAACTAAAATTAATGTTTAAGTTCAGTAAAAATTATTGTTCAATTTCAATATTAAGAAAAGTAGTGGTACTTTGTTAAACCATCCGCTTCACCATAAACTAACATATAAACAGACATTTTTTGTATACTGAAAATACCTATATAACACCAAAATAGATCTTATGTCTTGTTTTACTACTATTTTGTGTCTAAAATATATTCACTTATGTAACATTTTCTGTAGCTTATTCTCAAGATTATAATTTTTGTATGCTATACAAAATTCTTTATTTTAATGAATGTTAATCAGCAAACTACATGTTTTTTTTTTTTTTTTTTTTTTTTTTTTTACATTACTTTCTAATTTTTATTCACATACCAAATAGTATACCACAAACAGCCATTAATTTCAAATTGTGTTAACGACTTATTTGAGAAACAAAAATTTTTCAACATTATTCTTAATTTTTAATCACATCTATCACAAACAGTCCAATTAAAAACTGCTTGCAGCAGTTGACTATGTGGAACATTACATTCTTAAGATTAAAAAATAATAAAGTTTTCATTATTGAAGTTAAATCAAAATTAGTTGTAATTAATAACTACTAACAATCAACAAAAAAATAATTTAAGAGAACAGTTTGGTCGAATGGTTAAATACTCGTCTCTGTTTTTTTAAAAGATTTAAATAAAGACAATTTCCTGTACAATGATTTACAGAAAAATTGAAAGTGGTATGATTTTCTTAGAAGATCATTTGTTTGTTCAGCAATTTAGGCTTGTAATACCAATAAATTTAAATGTTTTAATTGCAAAATTTTTATTTTCTCCACCAAGTAAAAAAAAATGAAATTAATGACTGGAAGCACTCTCATTAATACTCACAGTTACATGGAAATTTAGTACATCCTCTAGAATGCCTAAAAAAATTGGCACTGCAATTGCAGGTTACTAAACCTATTGATAAGGTGTTTCAATCACAAATAGAGAAAGAATGGCAGTATTGTCATAAAACTACACAACATATATTGAGCATCAGTATTTAGCTGAGCATAATTAATTGTTTGAGGAACTTGAAACAAATTCATTACATTATACAATAAGAATATTTTATTTATTATTGAACTGCTTGGAAAATTTGATTTAAACTGCATACCCGAAGAAGAAAGTCATGTAGAATAGCTTTCATTTACAATATCAGTTTTAGAAACATTTACAATATCAGTTTAGATAAGGTGTTTCAATCACAAATAGAGAAAGAATGGCAGTATTGTCATAAAACTACACAACATATATTGAGCATCAGTATTTAGCTGAGCATAATTAATTGTTTGAGGAACTTGAAACAAATTCATTACATTATACAATAAGAATATTTTATTTATTATTGAACTGCTTGGAAAATTTGATTTAAACTGCATACCCGAAGAAAGTCATGTAGAATAGCTTTCATTTACAATATCAGTTTTAGATATAGAAGACATAACAATATATGAATATTTTGTTAGCTGTAATTAAATGATTAATTATCATTTAAATTATAATTACATTTTGTTAGCTGTAATAAAATTATTACAGAATTTGCAGGTCAATGACTATATGCAAGTATACTTAATTTTCTGTGCGAGAGAGTAATCTAGACAATAATTGCAGAGGCTTGGTTCAATATAAAATGAATAAACCAAAGATATGTACCATGAAAGAAAAACTGCAGATGTTTTATATACTATGTGAATATTTAATTATTTACTGTAAAAATAGATATGAAAAAGTACTAAAGTCAGTCCAAGAATCAACTACAGATTTAGAGTAGAGCATTTTAGGAAGTAAAATAATAAGCAGAAGGAGGCTGTTTGAATATGAGTGCACTGACAAAGTAAGTAAAAATAATACAAGAAAAAAATAATAAAAATTAAGTGTTCAATATAATATTAGACAAATAATAATTTTTTTATCAGAGAGATTTGAACAGATACAAAAATTCAATAATAAATGGTAATCTTTAAATGACCAAAAAAAAAAAAAAAAAAAATGTCAGATAAAAATAAATGCAGCAAGAATAAAGCAAGATTTAAAGAATAAAAAAGTACCAAAAACAGCATGCCAAATCTGTGGATTATATCAAGAATAAAGCTAATAATGCTTATTACTGAAACTGCTTACATGAGAAGTTATAATAAACTAAAACTTAAACAAATTTATGATTATCCATGTCTCAAGACAGAATTCTTTGGCAATTTGTCATGAAAAATGATATTTAAGAAGAATATAAATATATGATGTGCCATGAAAAGATTTAGTGATCCAAATGACTAGAAAAAAAAAAAATGTTTAAGTAGCTACTTGTTTATAAATAGTGTTTGAGGAAAACAATGTTATTATTCATTGTTTGTTACAAAAACAACCTAACCCAGGTAATAAAATTTCTAAGTTTTTAGTTTTTACTTATTATATATTATATTTAAAAACGGCTGCCAAAATTCAATTTAATGAGAGAGAGAGAACAACAATAGAACTGGCCCCAATCCAACTTAATCTAAACCACCCTAATTTAAAAACCTCTTACCAGAAGTCCGTGGCAGTGATCCTGTTTGGGATCGTGTGACGGGTCCCGTGGTGGTTTGTGGTGGTGGCGTCAATGGTCGTGCAGCTGGTGGTGGTGGTGCTGCAGCTGGTGGTGGTGGTGCTGCAGCTGGTCGTCGTGCAGCTGCTGGTGGTGGTGGTACTGCTGCAGCTGGTGGTGGTACTGCTGCTGCTGCAGTTCGTGGTGGTGGTGGTCGGCGTGCTGCCACTGTTAATATGATTAAAAAACGAAATGAAATATTAGGCAATTAAAAATTCAAGAGCATAAAGCAAAATTTCCAGAGACTGGATAACATTTAAATCAAATTTAATTTTCAAAATTAAGATTTAATTAGGAATGTAACACTTTATTGCCACAATCTAATCTAACAGAGATAAATGTGTAACATTATTCATTTTTTAACAGGCTCATGGCTTGACCCATCATAGCACCTATTTGCTGAGTATGCTACTCAGATGTAATAGCATCTATGTACCAGGAATGTATAAGTACTTTGTTTTAAATAAAGGTGAAAAACAAATTCATACATAGTTTTATATCCAGGATATATATATATATGCAAACCATAATTCATAAATACATAAAACACCTACAAGTGTTTTATTTATTTATGAATTTATGCAGTAAATTTTAAATTTCTGATAATTTTTGAAATTGCCCGATTTTTAATGATGAAAAGAAAACAATGAATGATCCGAATTATATTAAATTTAATTTATTAATGATACTGAAGAACTTGAAAACAAAAATGATGGACAAGATGTAGTAGAAACAAATAGCATTCCAATAACAATAAATTATATCATAGTGATCCTTTCATAAATTACATATGACATTATTCAAAACAAAGTTACTATTGACAGAGGCGGCATTACAATAAGAAGAAAAATATTTGAAAGCTAGATCAAAGAACATTTGAAATTAAATTATTTGCAAACTTTAAAGGAATAAAAACCAATAAAATTCATGCCATTTCTTTTTTGTTTTAACTGCTGACAATTTTAAATTATAAAAAAAAATTTATTCAATTTGCAGAAATTTTTATAGAGAAAGAAAGTTAGTTACAAATGTTATAAAAATAAAAAATGTTCATTGGTTCTAATTTTCTCTACAAGTCATATACAAAATGTTTATAGTAAATAAAAGAGATAAAATTTCAATATCTAAGAAGCAAAAACAAACCTATTACGAAAGCAAAAATAAAAAAATAAAAAATTGAATCAATGCAATTGAACATGTCCAATGGCATAACCATATGTTACCAAATGTGAGTATATCAAAATTGTTGCCATTTCTGAACAAGAAATTCCTACAGTCCTTAAAACATCATTTTTGTCAATTTACAATTTTGCTTCGCTCATTGTTCGGTTATAATTCAATGCAATTTTAGTGTAAAAGAGTATGGTTTTGGTTCCCAGCAGGTAATATGCATTACAGTTATTAACTTTGTAAATGGTGCAATTGTGCAAGTACAATTGTAACGGCATGTGCGAGTTCCTTAATTTGACAGTAAGACTGGATAATGAAATTTTTCTCAATTTCGCACAAACAGGGAACTATATACACAAACAGTCCATCAGAAGATAATATAAGGAACACGAAATTCCCTAAAGTTGAAAATGCTTTCTTATATATCATAAAAAAATTAATTTATATATTTTAAAAATTAATTTTAAAAGTATAGTCATGTGGCAAGGCACACAGATAGTGTATAAAAGCGCACAGGATAGAATTTGCATGGCTGAGAACTTTTCTTTCAAAAATAAACAGACTGGAAGGAAACTGTAATAGCATATGCTGATTGGGTCTTCCCTACATGACATGCAAATATGTGGCAACTATTTCTTAAATGTAAAGTCCTCCGATCATCATTTATTGATGGACTGCTTTTAAGCACACACGTTGGACAGGTGTAAGCAATGCACAAAAAAAAGTTAACATAAATCTACTGCAATTTCCTGCTTATAATCTATAGCAGCCTATAAATCCACAGCCACAATTTTTGGCAGTGAAACAAAAACCAATCTCGGATGCAGCAGCATATAATCCACAGGCAATGTGTAACTGTTCAATTGTATATATAGAATTCAGGCCTTATACCTATGGTTGATATCTTAACTTTGCAAAAAATTTCTACACTTTTAAAACGCATTGTGTCATAATAATATGATAAACTAACATTGTGTCATAACAATACAATATAAAATACAATACATACAATAAATTATATTTAAAAAAATAATAACTAGAAAAAGAGAAATATGCATATAAGAACAGTGGCAAAAATCAAAGGAAAGAGCCTACTGCATACATTTCATTAAAATAAAACAAGATAAAAAACACTAACTTCAAGCAAAATGCATTCATTTTAATAACAAAAAATAGTACGAAGAATTTTAAACTATTCAATCTCGTTTATTGTTGTTGAGATGAAAAACTTCATCTATATATGTCAATTATTAATTTGCCCCCTCGATAAATGAATTTAATTATTTCTTTATGGTCTATTTTCACCTGTTATGCATTTGGATTTATAATAGCAGTTACATTCCCCTCCTTTTTTGTAAATCCTTTAATATCTGTGGTTTCTAATTTTTCACTAACTAATTTGGGCGGGGGGGGATGTTTAAATGATTAAGGCAATGTTCAGGGGAAAAATCCATTTCAAGCAACGATACTTTTTAAAATTAATCTTTACAAAAATTGATTTTTAATAAAGATTATAACACAACAACCTATTTAACATATAACAAAAAAATTTTAGTTTTTTTTTAAACGTAAATTTCACTGATTATAATAGACAAATTATGGTAGTTACACAATTTGTAAAAAAAAAGAAATGTTAATCTTATAATTAACAATTTTATTAAACATTTATGAATGAAAAAAATTTATAAACATTTTACCAGAAGAGGCAGGCTTGAGGTATGGATAAAATCTGCCGGATCGGGTGGTTCGTCCGGCAGATTTTGATGGGGCGGCGGAGGCAGGACTCGAGTCTCTGCTGGATGGGAGCGAGGGGCTGTACCTCCCTGAATAGCTTTCTCCAGATCCTGAAAAACAAATGCTCCAAGTTAAAAAAAACATAGAAAATTTATTAACAATTATCTATTATCAACAAAATTTTATACAGAACAATATTTATTTTCTATGATAAAATAGTGTACATGGAAGTATTATTAAGATTTTCATCAACAAAACTGTCAAATCTGTAAACTCAACTGTGTGGCCTAATACGAAATTGTTAATTCCCATAAAATACTTTTAATTGTACTTATTTCTTTGATAAAATTCTAGTTACTGTAAATTTCTTC
This sequence comes from Caerostris extrusa, assembly GCA_021605095.1. Taxonomy (NCBI): domain Eukaryota; kingdom Metazoa; phylum Arthropoda; class Arachnida; order Araneae; family Araneidae; genus Caerostris; species Caerostris extrusa. The sequence continues at coordinate 14,296 of BPLR01013937.1, forward strand.
CCTATGATCTGCAGCATCTTATAATCCATAATTTTCGATTTGAAATAGTAAGCCTCTTCAATCCACATTGATGTATACAATCTCTCAGCAATTTATACCAGTTTTTGATGCACTAAATATTATCACTCAAGTTCTGCTTTCAAAACCATGCATAACTTTAACAAAAAGTTTTACAGTTTAAAATACTTTCTTCAGGGTATCCAATTATATAAAAATTATTATAAATTTAAGTTACTGAAACTGGAAAGAAGATATGCATGGAAGAACTATAGTGAAAATAAAAGAGAAGCATTTTTGAATGGTTTGTAATCTCCATGTTTGCTAGATAGATGTAAATCTTGATCAGTATCATAAGTATTAATTTGGCTTGATGTAAACATTTTTAATTTTTATTTACAATTTCACTCCAGGCATTTTTCATCCATAGAACACAATCTAGAAAGTGCATAACATTTCATTCAATTTCGTAAAAGTTCAGGCTCCCATCCATCAGCCATAACCATATGTTTCTTCCTTTACATTTAAAATATTGTTTGTTTTTCTCTTGAACAGTACTCTGTAAATTTTTCTGGAAGAAAAGCATTTATTGATGGCAGTTTTATAGAACTGACTTTTATAAAACTTCTGGAAAAATATGATGACTGGTTGTGTACAGCAGTTTAACATCTACAACCCAAAATTTGAATTTAACTATTGTCAAATTAGTATATTTTATATGCATTTTAAAGATGTTTTCTTTCAAATGTGACCCATGAAGCTAAAAACAATAAGCTCACTTTTAACTATGTCAGGAATATGCACAATAAATTTGTGTCTTTCCATTGAATTCAAGAAGAAATATACCAAAGTTATTGTTCTTAGAATAGCTGAATTTAAATTGGAGTGCATATGCAGTATAGCAGTCTTCCTGTTGATACACTAAGCATGGATGATAAGAAGGATGGAATAATTAATGATTAGTTTGGCTTGTCACTCTAAGACCTTTTTTTTTGCATATGAAAGATAGGACCTAAGGTTTAAAGTCGTTTACAAATCACAAACATCCCTGCTATCGTCGGGATTCAAACCCAAAACCTCTCTTACAGAGTGTAAGAGCTCTAGTCACTCAACAAATCAGGTTCCAAATTATGATTGGATGAATGGAACAATTAACAAAATTAGTTAATAAAATTTTTAGAATACAAATCTTAATAATAAACTCAAAGCTGCAAATGAATGATTAAGCACTGGGCTTCTGTTCTAGGAGAATTTAATTTAAAACAAGACGAGCAAACTAAAATCAAGTGTTCTGATGTTTACATTTGGTATAAGCATGTTTAATTCATACGCCTGAATGCTATTCTACAGCTTTTGAGAAGTATCTATCGAATTTTGAAGCTGTGACTTCTGGAGTCCACTCTAAATTGCAGTAGTATTCAGATCAATATTGATATCCTTAAGAGGTGTCTCATTCTTAAATGGTTAAAACCTTATGGTTCACATGTTAATGCTTAGAAGAATACTTTTCCTTGCATAGGAACAAAAGAATACAATTTTGCATGCTAATTTTATAAAAATTTGAAGATGGACATTTGTTTTTACAAAAATGACTTTAAAATCTTACTGGATGAAGCTGGAGAATATTCAGAGGGAGGTGGTGGTGAGGTTGCCTTCCTCCGGGGCATCCGTATTGGGGCGCTTTGCCCTGTCTGTTGTTGCAAAGGACCCCCTTGTCGAGAGGAAGCAGATGCTAAAAACCAAATGAATATTTGAATTTATACAGAAAATCACCAAATGCTTTTAAATATAAGCCTAGTTATTATTTTCAAAAGATAATTTTTTCACAATTAATTTTATTAATAATTTTCATATAGGACAAAAAAAAAAAAAGTCAAGTAAATATTAGATTATTATAAATAATTAATTAAATGAATTTCATTAAATGAATAACGTTAACTTATTCAAACATTAATTTATGTATGACAAATAGGAAAAAAAATCAAGTCACATAAAGAAATTATGTGCAATAATTTTTTCAATGATTTTGAAGTTCATGTAATTATCCTAATTTCCTGCTGCCATAATTATTAGATTAAAATGCCTCAGAATTTCTTAGAGTAAATTAAAATCTTAGTTTCACAAAATTGCAGAATTTGTTTCTTAAAAAGCACAAGTAAAAATTATTTGCAAAAATAGTTAATTAAAAATGCATCCAGAGGAAAATAAGAATTCTGTGCAATAAATACACAGATTTATTTTTTTAACATAGTCAGCAGTTTATGAAAGCTGTATTTGAAAACCATATCTTTATAAAAGAGGTAATATGCATTGCAATGAATGCAGGTAAATGAAAAAGGCACATGAACATGTTTCATGAAAAGTTCAATGAAACATGTTTTCCACTAGGCCAAATTAATAATTAAGTAGTAAACATACAAATCTAACATAACATACAATAGGTGAACATACAATAGTAAGCATAATATAGGTGAATTTTTAAAAAATTTATTTTATTTTGGATCTGTTGCTTTTAAAATTCGATTTTAATATTTCCTTCTTTTTTAAAAAAGGAATTGAAATTGATTTCTATAATCGGGTTTTAAGTTTTTGTTAATTATACCTTTTTTTTTTTTTTTCTTTTTTTTTAATGGAATAAGTTTGGCAAATACTTTTTCTTTTACGTCACCATGTCACTTATAACAATTTTTCATACTGTTAAAGTATATAAATATTAATTTTCATATTAATGGCTAAAATTGGAAAAAATTTCTTCAGGTAGAAATGGTTGTTAAGATAATGTATAAATTTTCAAGTGTAAAACATGATATAAAGGAAAACATGTCAACAGGCATGAATCATCCAATCATCTACAGATTTTATCCGATCGGATTATATGCAAGAAATTATGATAAATATAGAGGCTAAAAATTTAATGAATTTTAACTTACATTCAGGGCCCATATCCCAAAAGACCCTCGGCTCCCAAATCGGTCCGTGAAGGGGTTCTAGAAAGAAAAAAATGCATATAAACTAGGCAGATAGACTTGGCTTCAGTAAATATCATTACATGAATGAATGAAAAAAAGATATAAATTGTTAATTTTACTCAAATTGATAATCTCTATCCAATTATGGTAATACAGTTGAACCTCTTTAAGTCTTAACACCTCCACAACTAGAAAAAAAATTTTTGTTCCTTCCCTTTCAAGCCCCAAAACCTCCATTACTCGAAATTTCAACCCTCTATAAGTCAAAATAATTAGTCAATCCCCACAAGCCATTTTGGTATATATTTTCGTCCGTAATTCAAAAAAAAAAAAATTAGACCTCTGTATCTCGAACATTAGCAATGTTTGATTTCATAATCTTTTTTATAACCTTTACAACTAGATCATTTGAAACTAATTACCTCTATAGCTCGAAGAAAAATAAATTACAGACTTTAAGGATTTGACGGCAATGCATGTCATTGTTGTCGTCAAGCAAGGGGTTAAAAATAATGGTTTTTGTAAAAAAAAATAGTAGAGAATATATACACATAATTTATATACACAGTTCTAAGAATGCAACAGACAACCAAACAAATGTACACATAAACTTCTTTCTTTAGGATAATTTTGAGTTGAATTATCGACAAAATAATATAAACTGAAGTCTTAAAAAAATCATTTAGTTTCTTGTAAATTAGAAACTTATACAGAAGTAATAATTATTTTTACTTTCTTATTATAGCAAAAAGCAATTATTAAATTTACAAAAGCATCTTTGATAAGAATTACAAAAAAAAAGTGAACAGATATTTGATACATGTATATTATGTGATAATGACATGCAGAACTGTATGAACATAACAATTTATGTGGCTTACCATTTTTATCAAGCCTAATAGGCGTGATACGCCTCCACGGACCGAAGGGTTGTGGTGGTGGATTTCGTCGTGGTGGTGGATTTCGACGTGGTGGTGGTGGACCTCTTTGTGGTGGTGGAAAAAAGAAAAGGGAGAAGAAAAAAAAAGTGGTGGTAATGGTGGACCTTGTAGTGGTGGACCTCGTGGAGGTGGTGGTGGACCTCGTGGAGGTGGTGGTGGACCTCGTGGTGGTATGCAGCGAGGTTTTTGCCTAAAAGGAACAATATTAAGCACTATTCATATCTCTCACTGTATAATTTAGAAAATCTCATTCATTAAATGCTATTTAAAAATTTAGGTAACATTGCAAAACTTTTTAAAAAAAAGGATTCAATTTTCATAAAATGTTCTTACGAACATTTATACTTTTATAATAACTCTTCAAAAACTACAGAATCTTTGAATTAAAAAATTTTTTTTAAAACAAAACTTAAGATACTAACTTTAATACATAAACATTTACGATTAATTAACCTTATTTAAAGTGACCTATTCCATATTCTCTCGGAATTCTTATAATTAAAAAAAAAAAAATTCATCTGTTTATATTTTTGCAGTTTGTTATTGTAGAAAACTATAAAAATTTGACAGGTTATGTTCCTTAGTAAGGCCAATATCTTCCTCAATCTCAACAGTGGATCAATCAATAAAATAATAATAATAATAATGTCTTGTATCTGCTGTTTATTCATTGTGTAAGAAACAGAAAATTTTTGCTTGGATTTCACACATAGCGCATTTTAAAATGTACTTATTAAAACCTTACAGAATTATTTTAGTAAAACTTATAATATGAATAGATTTCAAAAATATATATTAAAATGAAATATAAGTTGTACCTCCGATTCGGAGGAACTCTCCCACCTCAGAGTTGCTCCGCTTTCCCACTGCAAAGAAAATTTTCAATTAAAACCTTTTGAATGAGTAAAAAAAAAAACATTAAAAAATAATTTGAGGTGCAGAACCTGTTTTTCTAACAATTTTATAAAACTAAAATAATAAAAATACTGTCTTCTACTGCTATATATTTTTAATTGTTAATTACTGTACTTAAAAAATTTTGATAAGCCAAAAAAATTATTTATTTTGAACATGAAATAAATATAGGTCTTACAATAAGCCTAGTGTATCCCATTTCTAGATCTGACTAGCAAGGTCATTGAATAAAAATCTCTCGTTGTCTATGCTCGGATGGTCACAACAAATTTGTAGGTCTAAAAATTTTTCTTTTGTTTCAAGAATGAAGATGCATTCCTCTCAGATGCCATCTCGACTAGATATTAATTCCAAATTGTGATGAGTACGAGAAGACTGACTTCATTGAGGTAATCACAACCATTTTTTCCAATGAGGAATCTAACGCAGATTCAAATAGACGTGACACCATCATCATAAAACAGATATATTTATTTAAAATCACCTGTTTAAAGATAGTTATGCATGCTTTCAAAGCAATTATTTCTAAACACGAATTCCTTTAATTGCATTTGTAATTTTAAAAAATATACTGCAGGATTATTAAAATTGTTGCAGCATTGTTTAGTTTCATTTACAATTAAAGATTATTGCAAATACTTGTTGGCTAACATTTTAATCCAAAAGCATTAAAATATCACAATTCTTTTTGCAACAGTGTACTTAATATAAATTTCTTTTGTTTCAACAACTTGAGTCATTTTTTTTTTTTTAATTTATTTTCTGGCATCTGTCATCGATAGTCGGACTGCACGATGGGAGTTGTCCGGATTTCCTTTGATGCAATTCACAGATGCGGTGTAATCTGAAAAATCAGAACAAAAGTAATTTTTTGTTTATACTTCGCGCTACTCCTTGGCGTACTTTCAGGCCGTAAGTTAAAGATTTCGTATAATCCGTTCACAATTCGCGAATACTTTATAAGCACTATATACCACAAATTATATGTTTTTATACCTAATAAAACTTTATACAGTTTTTAAGTTAGTTAAGTTATTATTGTTTCAAATTTGAAGCAATAAAAAATAGAAAAAAAAAAGATGTATTTAAGAATTTTGGTGAAAACAAAACTGACGACATTTTACCGATTGTTTGTAATCGTCGTACTTGAATATTTTTATTATTTAGTTTCGCAATTAATTATTGACTTGCTTTTACGCGTTTTTAATTATTATCTAATACTTCTTTTTAATACTTTTTTCATCTACTAGCGCGTATACAACGATATTTTGTCTTCCTTTTTAACCAATCGTCCACAACTGTTGAGCTTCTTCTTTATGTTGAGAAGATGGTTCTTCTCTCACATAAAAGTTTTGCCAACTATCGGTGCTGAAAAAAAAACGTTCGATGCCCAGAAATGGCGGGCTATTGAAACTTGGCGGCAATTCAAAATCCACTAATCAACAATGGGGGAACCTTTTTTTTTTTTTTTTTCGCAAAAACCACATAGTGGGTTGGCTAAGGCCATCTGTCTATTGGCAGATTTCCAGAGAGATGTTTTCTTTTTTTACGGGATAGGGTTGCCAGCCCTATGTAGAATGCACTACAGACATATTAGACAGGGACCTACGGTTTAAAGTGCATTCCGAACCACCACAAACATTCATGGCACCGCCGGACTCGAACCCGAAACGTGTGGCACCAAGCATTAGTCACTCGGCCACCAGGCTCCTTAACTTACAATACACGAATTACAGGAAGTACGGAATTTAAGACTTCCTAAGAGCCAATCAATTCTATCCTAAAGTATTATGCAATATTCATTGAATATTGCATGATCCCCCGAGGTTTTTGTAACGCCTTGTTTTTAACCAGATGCTGAATATTCAAAGACAAATCTTTCGGTTACTTTAAATTTTTGATGGTGCTCAGTGACTTGATGCAATGCTTCTTCATTCAATGCAATTAATTAAGTATTTAAACTTGATTCTAGATTTTACACGTATTGAGAGTCTTACCGGGGCTGGTGGTCCGGAGGTCCTCCCTCGATCTGGAGGTCACCCTTCCTTCTAAAAAAAAAAAAAGCAAACAAAAAACATTTATTAAAAGAAGAAAAAAAAAGGAAATGAAAAAAAAATTATATATATATATTTTTTTTTTTAATTTTCTTTTGCCAATTTCAGCTAAAAGTTGCAAGTGAGAATTACATTATAATTGATATCAGAAGTTCTTACTTGGAGGATTCGGCTCCTTTTTTTCTGCCAGCCGGGGTGAACGTCTGGGGCAACTGGCAGGGGGAGCTGGTGGTGGCGGCGGTGGATGAGGAGCTGAGCTCCACCCTCTCTACAACCTCTGAGCTATCCTCAGAACCAATTTCTCTGAAATACAGATGAATAAAATCAGCTTAGTCGTCAACATGTAGATTAAAAACAAAATTCTAATACTACTGTACATTTGTGATTTGTTTTATATTTAGAATTTTAACAAACTATAAGGGCCTGAATGGCCGAGTGTCTCGCGCTCTGGCGCTCGGTGCCACAGGTTTCGGGTTCGAGTCCCGGCAGTGCCATGGATGTTTGTAGTGGTTCGGAATCCCCTTTAAGCCGTAGGTCCCGGTCTCCCTATGACTGCAGAGCGTCACGGAGCAGAAGTCAGACTTCTACCTACAGGTGCTCCATCAGAACCGAAGCTGCACCCTACCTCCCTCCTTCCATGAGGGATACGACAACAACAACAAACTATAAATTTAAGGTAAGTTTTACCGATCGAAGCCATACACAAAAAGTCTGCTAATTATTTTCTGTTTTCTACTTGATTTATTATTCCCCTTTATTGCAATGCTTTTAATTTAACTCAATGCATTCTTTCTTTTTTTTTCGTGCATTGCTGCATGTTATCTTATTTCACTATTGCTGTGAGAACACAGCATTAAGTCAGAGAATCAAATACAGTGATCTCTCTCCATTTCTAAAACCGATCCATTTGAACGAGATTGAATTCCAAAAATATCACTATCAGGGCGGATTTTCCTATAGGCTAAACTGTGCTTCAGCCTAGGGCCTCAAGATCAAGAGGTGCCTACATTCAAATCGTTAGCAAAATTAGAATTACACTATTCTAAAAACAGTAAACACTAAAACACTGAATCAAAAATAAGGAGAAATTCTACACATATGAATAATAAACAAACATAATAAGTAATTTACAAACTTAAAAAATGGGAGGTGAAATGGCCTCATATGGAATAGCCTAGGGCCCTTTTCTTCTAAATCCGGTTCCTAGTTACAATTCGTTAATGTGATAACGCGATTTATGAGATTTTCTCCCGTGTAACTTATTTCGTAATTGTTTGAAATCAGCAATTGTAGTTAATATATAAATGCATGAATAAAAAGGTGCCCACATTTAACGTTTAATAAATCATATTTAGCGATACATTTCACACATAAATGTCTTAAAGGTAATTAAAATCATAAGAAAAAAGAGGCAAGTTAAATTTAAACACACACTTTAAAATTATTCAGACATCCTAGCAAAAGCAAGGAAATTTGTAATGTAACTAATAAGGCATCAGACTTCGTAAAAATTCTTCTTGCTTTTCAAAAAACAACTGTCATAATAGAAGAATTCGAAAAGTAACTTTTTAAACTGTAGAAATAGTGGTAGTTAATTTGAAAACGTGTATTTTTGTTACCAGTAAAAGCCTCCCAATTAATACTTTTCTCTCACACTAAGAGCCAAATATATATTTGAGAATGTGAACAGATTCTTATTTTATACTGCTCTTCATGGTTAAATTTAAGCGATTTCTATTTACGTCTAATTTACATAACAAAAACGTTAAGTACGATTGTTTTTGTAGAAATAATACCCGTATATTTCAACGAGCTATCGGCTTATGTCATTTTTTTTTTTTCCACAAATGGTCTTCGTTAAATCACGTCCACACTAGCATGCGAAAACTCCGATCGGCGCACACAAAACCAGTTTAGGATTGAAATCATTTGTTGTAATTCAGGGCCGTTACATTCTGAGTCAACTTTACGTCACTTATCAAAGCATTTACGACCTACCAAATGACAGGGTTTTGCTCGTTGAATATAATTGTAAAGCAGCATCAAGGCATGAATGCATGATATTTTTTTTTATTATTATTTTATATTTGGAAAGCCACTATATATACTATTTTTTTTATTATATATTTTGGAACGCCACTCGCCAACTCACAGATTTGGACAGAAAACGCCGCATGTGAGAAAACGTTTACTAGCTTTCGAGTGCAGTTTCGCTTCTAATAGGTTTTTGATGGGTACATAATACGACCAAACTTTACAAATTGGCAGTTAAACGATAGGAAATAAGTCGTCAGTAGCAATAATCCTAGTCAAAATTGTTTGAGTTGCAATTCCAGTTCAATTTCAACTAATTTACATAACAAAAACGTTAAGTACGATTGTACAAAAATAGAAAATTAGATTGTTTGTTTTAATTTTTTTTTATTGAAAATTTTCTACCGGTGTTCATGCACTACGGGTTTTCCTACTATAGGAATTTTTCAATATGGTTTGAGAATTGAGATACTCAGTTAAAACAGAACATGGAATAAAGCATTAAGAAAGTTTACAAAATATTAATATTTTTCACAAAAAAAAATATATAAAATACATAATATAATATATTAATACAAAAATATAATATAAATATTAATATAAAACTTACATAAATACCATAACATACATATATATATATATATATATATATATATATATATAATATTATGGTACGTAAGTAATTCAATATAAAGTAGTTGTGATGACTATATATATATATAAGCAATACTTTTAATGAGTTATAGATTCAATAAGTAGATAATAAATTAAATCATTAAGTAATTAATCGCCGGAAAAATAACTGATGCATTTCAAAGAATTAATCATCACTCATCGAAGTTCTGTGGTAGAGTGTAAATTTTAAAAATACAATTAAAAAGAATAAAAATAAATGGTACTTACGTATTAACGGTACCTTTGGCGACAGATTTGACGGTTTTTAAGTGTCGCCAATCTTTATTATATGAAATAAAAATATTTTGAAAGCGTTTTGATTTTAAATGAAGTGTTTTATATATATTTTATTATTTGGAACAAAAATTTTAAGTGTAGATTGGCGCCAAATCTGTAGCTGCGGTTGGCGCGTGTGCTCTTTATTGGCGCAACTATCGCCAAGGTACCGTTAATACGTAAGTACCAAATAAATTTAAAAAAATAATAACTAACTATAATTTATTTATTATAATTTTCGCTAAATAATCAAATCTAATTAAATCTACGACGAGCATTCATTTCGTTAAAACCTATCTGAAACAATAAATTTTGCTCATTTTTATCTGTTGATGAAAATGGAGTATTTCATTTGCATGTGGGCGTGAAATCTACTAAAAATTACTGATTTTAACAGCTTTCCATCAATGGTCCGCAGATTGGCAGCATAGTTAGAATTATTGAAGAAAACATATCATTAAAAGAGACTTTTTTATAAAGAAAACACTGCATAAATAAAAATGTCTTTAAAGGTATATATTACTTACTCTGAAGCAGAAGTGTAAGAGGTTTCATTATCAGAAGACATGTTATATATATATTTACAACTGCAAGAAAAAAAAAGCACAAAATTAATAATGCAGAAAAGTCTTACAAATGATCATTATTTTCAGCCGATACGTAATCATAATTTTCCATAGTATAAAAATAAAGCTATCTAGTATATTACATCCCATGGGTGATGTGTACCTGATCACTAATTGCAATTACTTATTTATTTATTGTATATCTCGTACCAATTAAGTTCCGTTTCGTTATGCGTAGTTGGGATTCTACACTAGCAGCATAGCATTCAAAAAATTTTAGCAGTATTCGTACTGACGTAGTTATTAACAGTGTGTCCGCTATCAATCGCTGGTAAATAATATCAACGCGTATTAAGTAACTCAACAATTGAACACCCGAACATTTTTCCGTCCGAAACTAAATTTGGTTAACACTAGGATATATTGATAAGGTTTGGCTTGTCGCTCTACGGTCATTTTATGCACATTTCACAATAATTAGACCGGACCTACAGTTTAACGTGGATTCCGAACCAACAAACATCCATGCCACAGCCAGGATTCGAACCTGAAGCCTGTGGGACCAACGGCCAGGGCGTTAACCAAATGACTATCAAGCCGCGCATATTGATAAGATGTATACAGCTTGAGGCCAGGTCACTTACGCTACATTCATTCTTATGTCTGGCAAATTATAGGGAAATTAAATACAAGGCAACGTGGCATAAACAATAGTCTCAGCATATTTATGAATTTATTTTTTCGAGCAAGCACTAAGCTACAACATCATAAATATTTAAAAGTTTTGCGTTTGGTATTTCCAGATGATATTGGAGTTTACATTATTAAATTGCTCATGACTTTTAACTTCACAAGAGATGTCATCCCACTATTAAGATGATTTGGAACTACTCCTCACGTTATTTTAGAATGGCCAAGATTGGGCACGTTTAATCTGGTGCGTATTAGTCAATTACAACTACCAATAATTAAAAATATAATTTTGAGGCCATAATAAATTGGCCCCGTGGTAGCAAAATTTCAGTAAATCCAAAAATATTTTAGAAAATTAAATAAATTTATAAAATATCAATGATCATTTATTGCTTCACATTTGTAAATTCCGATTTTCAATGATTCTTTTTAACAGTGTATGTAAACAGACAATGAACAGCATAAATTTAAAATAAAATAACACTTTTTTTATTATTCAATTGTTATTTCACGCGATTAAGTTTCAAAAACGTGAGTCTAAAAAAAAAAATAAAACATTAACTTCAAATGTATATGATTTTGCATAAGTCACTAAGTTTTATTTAGTAAAAATCTATTATTATGAAAAAAATGTATTAAATTTTTTTTCAATAAAAATTAACAAAGTGTTACAAAATATTTAAAAAAATTTCAGTTTCCTGCATTATGTAAATTTACTTCAAATTTAATTTTATTTTAAATGTATTTTTATTTTGCCTTTCATTTTTAAAAAAATATAGCGTCTCTAGAAGAGTTAAGTGATTTTTTTTTATGTATTATTTTCAAAAGGTAAATTTAACTGAAAATTTTTAAGAAAAATTCACATATGTAAATTCTGATTTTTAATAATTTTTAACACAGTAAGTAAAGACAATGAACAGCATAAATTTAAAAAAATAATAATAACACTTTTGTTAATATTCAGTAATTATTTTATGCAATTAAATTTCAAAAACATCAGTCTAAAAAAACATTAACTCTAAATAGATGATCTTGCATAAGTTTGAAAGTTACAAACTTTTCTTTAGTAAAAAACTATTAATTACAAGCACCGAGAATAAGTAGTTTTTTCAATAGGAAGTTAACACTACTAAAAAAATTTATTAAAAATTTCAGTTTTCCTGCATTATTATGTAAATTTAATTCAAATCTAATTTTATATTAAATGGGTTTTTTTTTTTATTTTCTCAATTTAAAAAAAATAATAAATAGGAAATGTCTCTAGAGAGGAGTTAAAATGATTTTTTTTTGTAATTAGTTTTTAATATTATATTTGTTATTTTTAATATTATTTAATTTTTTTTATTAAATTTATTTTATTATTTTCAAGGTTAAAAAATGAACTAAAAACTTTTACTGAAAGAAAAATTCTCCTACGTAAATTCCGATTTTAATGAATTTTTTTTTAACGGAGTAAAGTAAACAGACAGTAAACAGCATAAATTTAAAAAATAACAACACTTTGTTAATATTCAAAACATATATAGTTATTTTATGCAATTAAGTTTCAAAAACATAAGTCTAAAAGAAAAATCTTGATCTTGCATACCCTGTAAGATCAAGATTGTTTTTGTTTAGTAAAAATTATTAATTACGGTGAATAAGTAATTTTTTTTCAATGAAAGTTAACAAAGTGTTAAAAAAAATACCTCTCAGTTTTCCTGTATTATTATGTAAATTTAATTCAAATTAAATTTTATATTAAATGTTTTTTTTCTTTCTAAATTTTAAAAAAATAATAAAGAGGAAATATGTCTCTAGAGAAGAGTTAAAATTATTTTTTTTAAATTATTTTTCTAGGTTAGAAGATGAACTTAGAAAATTTTAAAATTTTCTTCGTATCATTAGAGCTCATGTGCATAAAAATTATAGCTGCCGCCCAAAAATATTTAAATTCCCATGAAATACGGTACTTTGGCTGCATACGGTGATTTTTTGAAAGTGGTTTTTATGTCGCCAATCTGACAGCTACTAAGGTTACCAAACCAATAGAATAGATTGGTGCACTAAAAACCGCCAAATCTGTAGCTGCGGTTGGCGCGTGTGCTCTTTATTGGCGCAACTGTCGCCAGGTACCGTTAATACGTAAGTACTGAAAATATATGCTCTAAAATTCTTTTTAATTTTTTGTGATGTAAATTTAGTTTATATATATATTTATATCTAGATAGATAGGATGATGTCTTCTTCATAATTCTTGACTCATCATGAAATAGTTTTGCTGAAGTAGTTTAGAAAACTTCTTTCATAGAGTTTGGACTTCTTTTTTGCTTTTGAAACAGCCTCACAGAAGTCATTATATTTTTTATATCATTTAATTAAGAATTATTTTTTCGAGAACTTCAGATTTTGTTTGATCAATAAGACATCGCAAAAAAAAAAAATGGTTAAGAAATTTAGAATCATAGACTACACAGATAAACATTCAAGATGTGATTCAAAACCAAGAGCTGCAACTTTTTTCTCAGGCCTACAAATGTAACTTCTCATTAGTGCTGATCGACAAACTTTAAACAAAGCATACTGGAAAATGTTTAGATTTTCAAGAGATCTTTCACGGCACAGCTCGCATATGTTTATGTTAGAAGTTAAAAGCTGAAAAATTCAGCTGCGGTTTTTGCAAAGCTGTTTTTGCTGAGCAACGAATATCGGTGCGAAACTTATAAACAAAATTAATGCAGATGGTTTTTCGAACTCTTTGTATTTGATTGTAAGAACAGCTGGCGGTTTAGTAAAAATGCTGTCTTAATACTGCAACCCTTTAACATGTTCTAACTGGAGCAATTGATATATCGGTGCAATATTTAAACAAAATTCTTGCAGGTGGGCTTTAAACTCTGATGGCGTAAGCAACTGCAGGCGCTGAATAAACATTTATGTTTGTAGAGATTTGGAATCCACTGAATCATAAAGCAGTTGCAGGGGTTGAATAAATATTTTGATTATTAGAAATGGACAGGATCACCTTATTATAATGTGGTCATTATATTTTAAAAATATATAATTTAAGATTTATTTTTTTGAAGAATATCAGATTAAAAATGGGAATAGGATCCAGATTCCGTTTAAAAAAGAAAATAACATTAAGGGATAACTGGGGCCTGAGAGCCGCGCGTGTGGCTGGCGCTCTGTACCACAGATTTCGTTCGGTCCCGGCGGTGCCATGGAATGTTGTAGTGGCTCGAATCCACTTTAAACTGTAGGTCCCGGTCTTAGAGGGTTGCGGGAGTATTGTTACTTGCGGTCCGTAACTTATCTTCAAGCTTACGCACTTTCTGCTTATGGCATCAAAGACAACTGTCCAAGTATTTGCCAGCTGCATTAGAAAAAAAAAAATAGGTAACTATTTAAATTTTATTTTATTTTTTTTTTTTTTTTTTTTATGTCTAGAAGCCATCCAAAGCGGTTGGAACTGAGGAAATACAATGAGTTTATTAAAGATATCATTTAAGAAAATCATCACTTAATTGCAGCACAGTTAGAAAATAAATTAAAAAAGTTTTAAAGAATTATTTTATTGACAGCGTATGAAAATAACGTAAGAAATATTACTACAATAACGGGATTCTTAAGCACCCAATTCGTGGCTCAGTGGCAATTTGGGTAGATAGCGTGTCGAAGGGTTGAAGTTCGAGTTCGCGGGCGGCATTATTTGTGTCTACCAAGCTTATAGAAAGGAGGGTGATTGAGCGTAATTTGAGAATGAGTGTAAACATCTCATATATCGAAAATCAACCTGGCCTGGTGCGAGATTTCCTGGCTTTTTGCCATGCTGCTACACCCATGTGGAATGTGCACCCAAAGAAGAATAAGATATTTCGTAAATTTTACATCTCTAACGATAATAGAATCAAACGAAGTTTTTGTAGAGATGTAATTAAATAAGTCTAATAGTTAATATAGTTTTTTTTAATAAAATGAAACATATTTAGCAAGTTTATCTATCTATATATGTAAATGTATTTTTCA
>BPLR01013938.1:0-21986 GCA_021605095.1 Caerostris extrusa
CAAACTATCAAGCCTTCAACGAGTGGGACTGTTAAATATAACAAAATGTTATAGAACAGTCGCCACAGAAGCACTTCAAGTTCTTTCGGGAGCATCACCACAAACACTCTTAAATTCCAACAGAAACTGTATCGTCTGAGGTACTTGCAGCAAAACATCGATATAAACCAAAAGACATTTTCATTCAGTGACATTGAACATCTCAATAAGTTTGAACCTCCTTAGGACAAATCCAAGTTCCAATGGAGACCTATGCGTAAGAGTGAAAATGGCTGCTGCATTTACACAGACGGTTCGAAAATGCGTGGAAGGGTGGGTTGTGCCTTTGTATGTACTCTCGACAACATTGAAATATTCAACGAGCAGAAGCGACGAAGCCTGTCTTCATGGCAGAGTTAAAGGCGATCGAGGCGGCAATCATGTCGGCTAATGCTCATCACTTCCCCTCGGTCAAGATCATATCAGACTCCAGATCAGTCCTACAAGCCCTGTCCAACCCAAACAACTACACTGCTCAATTTCTTATATAAAATCCTGCTTAAGGAAGTTCTACAACCACTGTGAACTAATTTGGACAAAAAAAGGCACACGCAGCGTAGAACTAAGGAAATGAGATGAATCATTCAAAGGAAGCGACGACAAGAAAATGTTATCTATCAATAAGAACATCAGGCTGCAATTCAAAGGCCATTAAAGACAGACTGGCGGCTATCAATGGTGCGTCGTCTTTCAAAGGAAGGGCAGTCCATGAAATGTGTCAACTTGTTTGCACGATCAAAGAATTCGTAAGGCTTACTTCCTCAATCAAGTCATCACTGGACATGGAGCAAGCGTCTTTCCAACATAAATTCTTCAGTCAGTATGCTAAAGCATGGTAAGGAGATGAGAGGATGAGACCACATCATTTTTCAAATGTGAAATCTGGAAAGATATCAGGAGGAAAGTCTTCCCAAAAAACTTTTCAAATAGAACTCTACTACGGCTTTCTCACTAGCTCAAAGCACATAGCATTGAACTAATTATGAGAAGCAAAAACTTGAGAAAAATTGTTGAAACTCTAAGAAACATAAACTCTATTTTTGAGGTTTTCTTTCAGACAACTCCAACATAAAATATTCTTTGTAAATACCATCTAGACACTTTTTGACACATTCGTATTGTATTGTATTCTTACTTTTCCCTTTTGTTTTTGTATTACTGTTTTCATCCATCTATGTTTTGAACTTTTCCCAACCTGCCAGGTACTCACGGCACCTGTTTAGGCTTTATTGAAAGAAATGTCAAAAACAATTGGCCTTTTCTCTTGTTTTCATAAAAACAAAAGCTCGGTCAGGTCTACTATGGTGGTTTTACTGGGCCGGTGGAGCAGACTTGTGCCTGAGCCAGTCCGGGTTTCTTTGTACTGTTGCTCGGGTTGCTGTGGCGGCTTTCGTTCATCATCGTATGCCCTTCCCTGGGGGCATTTGGTCCGTAACACAAAAGCTGCACAGGTATAATTTTGGATCGCGCATTTCCCACATACCCCCTTGCCCATATGGGGAGAAATTAACGTGCTAGGGCCACAATGTGGATGTCGTTCAATAGCGTTTCACGCCCGTAAGTGACCCCCTTAAAAAGAATTGCCCTAGCAAATTTATTTCGGTAGATATTCGCAAGTATGCGTTTAAGTCACAAATCCATCTTGCAGATGAACTTTGGAAATAATCTACAATGGATTACCAAGAATAATTAGTAATGTTTTTAATCGAATTCGAGAATAGATGCCGTCATTGTACGAAAATATCTAAGCTGTGTTCAATAACTTAATCTAGAAATTTGTCAACAAAATTTACAATAAAATTATGGGATGTACTATTGCAAACATTGAGTCGAATCTTTCTTCTATCTATTTCAATTACAACCTTGGAATACATTTTCATTAACGCTGCAATTATTTCATCAAAATGTGTAAAATTTTAACTTAATACAATTTTTGCCTTAATTAAAAATATATTTTCATTATAGAAGAATATTTATAGAAATATAATGTTTTTTTACTTTTTTTTTCACCACATTTTCCGACATTGTTTAACCTTGAATGTATTTTCACGCATGTATTTGTATCGCATGCCTCTAGAATAACATGTTTCAAATACAAAATGTAGCATAAAACTAATTTATAACATGAGTTTGGATTCATAATTAGCACTCGATAATAGCTCTTACTTACATGTAATTAGAGGATAGTATTGTTAAATATATTTGCAAAAAATGTGGCACTATACATAGAGTTCTCTTTTTTTCAAATTAACTTCTTTTAAGAAGAAACCTTCTCGTTATGATACTTAGCACGTCTACTGTTTCTTGGAAATAAAAAAAATAACTTTCTGTATTATTTGGAATTGTAACAGCATTTATCATTAGTTGCTTTTAGAGTTTATACAATAAAAACGATTTATTTCACAGTGTTTGATCGATTTTATAAAATAAGCCTTAACATACGTATAATAATGATTGTTGTACCATTTTTTTCAGAACAATCTAAACAGTCCCAGCTATAATACTTTCTACACAAAAAATCGAAAAAATGTAGTTTATTATAACATTGCGCAACACAAATAGGCACTTATTTGACGTATTTCAAAAATATTTATTATATATACTACTAAATATTAATTTCATTTTAAATTATAATATTTTCAAAATTTTGTAATTGCTCCAATAATCATCACCTAGTATAATCAAAATTATATTAACACAAAAATTATTTTTTTATCAAATGATCCCTTCTAATTTAAATTATACTTTTTAGTACCTTACATAAAATCACCAAGAAAAATCATACCTTCCTTAAAATTCGTGCGTATTCATTTTTTTTTCATCTATTTAAAATAGAAAGCAAACTATTATTTTGTAGGCTAATAATAATCAAATCTTTAAAGGAACGATGAAAAAATGTTTCCATTTCGTTAAATATTAAGAAAAATAAACAATATCACAAAATGATTTTTAGAACACAATTAATCCATCCGTTGCCACTAAATGGAATCTCAATTCTTTCAGAAATATTGACTAAACGATTGATAAATAAAATGAAAATTAAATTTATTAAATTGATAAATAAAAAGAAATAAATAATTCTTTCGGAAATTAAAAAAAATATAATAATTCTTTCGGAAATTAAAAAAATATAATAATTCTTTCGGAAATTAAAAAAAATATAATAATTCTTTTCGGAAATATTTACCAAACGATTGATAAATAAAACGAAAATTAAAGTCGAATTCATTTGAAGACAGTTTATTAAGAAATTTAATTTTCTAAAATGACTTCAATCGTTTGGCAAAAATTAAAATTTTATTTCAAGATTATTTTCTGACCGCGAGTTTCACTGTAATAAAAATTTTATCGTCCGAGTGAAATCCGGTGAAAGCAAACGTGAAACTCTCCTTTTTGTTGACGAGACGCGTTTCAAAAAAATAAATAAATAAATAAATAAATGGACACCATCACATGCACTTATGATTTCTTTTATTGTAGATTAATACGGAGATCCTTGGTCACGTAGCTCCTTCATTGTAAAATATTGAAACATAGCGGTGGTCTCATGCCCTTTGAGTTAATAAGAAAAATAGAAAATTAAATTCCCTTTTTTTTTTTAAAAAAAGAATTATTTATTTAAAAGAAATTATAAAATGAAAAATAACAATAATTTCAAAAGTGTAGATGTTGCGAAATGAGTTGCATGTAATCAAAAAAATAAATAAATAAAACAGAATTAGCAAAGGTCAAATTAGGAGAAAAAATAGCTTAGGAGAAAAGCGAACTTTTTTCATTCTAGGCAGTTGTAAGTAATAAATCAGTCAGAGCAGGAGAAAATCGTCAGGATAAGGAATTAATTTAAAATATTTAGAACAGTGCGAGGTCTTTTGCTATGTTTGCGGGAGGAAATATCATAACCGTAATTTTGTAGGATATTTAAAACAGGGTTATTAATATTTCGCATATCATTATAGAATTTAGTAGAAATTTTGTGAACAAATTGTCTTAAACTTGGAATCGAGAGAGCTCGTCTAATATCATCATTACGAAAGTACCAGGGTGAATTCGTTAACATTCTGAGAGTTTTGTTCTCAAGCCTTTGAATAATTTCAAAATTTGTACGTGCGACAGAACCCCAAACTGGGCTTGCATAAGCTATTACTGGACGAAGATAAAGAGATATATTAGAATTTTGAGATTAAGAGGTAAAGCTGAATTTCTATTGATTAAAGGGTAGAGAATTCTAAATTGAGTATTGAATTTATTTCTAAGGTTGTAGATATGCGATCTGTAGTTAAGTTTACTATCAAGGATAATTCCTAAGTACTTAGTTTCTTTAGACCAGGTGATATAATTATTGTATATTTTAATATTAGGAGGGTTATAGGATTTTTGCAAGTGAAAAGAACTGCTTTAGTCTTGGCCACATTTAATTTTATCTTCCAGTTAATGAGCCATTTTTCTAAATCAATGATATAATTTTGCAAATTTTCCTGGATAGTGCAAGTTTTTCGGCCTTGCGTTAAGATTACATTGTCGTCAGCTTACGGACTAATTTTGATATTGTTCTTTTGTGGAATATCGTTGATAAAGATATTATAGAGGAAAGGAGCTAAAATAGAGCCCTGGTGCCCACCAGCGTGAATATCACGAATTGAAGAATCAGTATTCCCTACTGCGACAACAAAGTGTCTGTCTGAAAGATAGTTACAAATTACTTGAATCAAATAAGGAGAGAAATTGTAGAAATGAGTTTATAAATCAATCCATTAACCCAGACTCTATCAAAAGCCTTGG
Source organism: Caerostris extrusa (assembly GCA_021605095.1). Lineage (NCBI taxonomy): Eukaryota > Metazoa > Arthropoda > Arachnida > Araneae > Araneidae > Caerostris > Caerostris extrusa. Next base: position 4,819 of record BPLR01013938.1, read on the forward strand.
CCACATCAAGAAAAATTGCAGCAGTTTCATATTTCAGGTAAATCCTTCATCAAATGTTTCTGTGAGATGTAGAGCTGATGAGTTGCAGAAAGTTTTTCGGTAAGTCCAAATTGCTGTGGGATGAGAAGGTTCTTTTGATTTGACTCACTTTTAAGGAGGTTCAGGATGACATTTTCAATTATTTTACTAATTGAAGAGAATAAAGAAATTGGTCTGTAACTAATAGGAGAAGTAGGATCCTTTCCAGGTTTAAGAATTGGGAGAATTCTAGCTGTTTTCCAAGACTTAGGATAGTAGCCAGTATGAAGAATAGAATCAGTAATTTTACATATCTCAAGTATTATTTTGAAAGGAAGGTTTTTAACATTTTATTAGTAATTTTACCTATGCCAGGAGTTTTGTTAATTTTCAGTGAGGAAATGCAATTAATAATGAAAGATGCTTTAGTGATAGGAATTTCTGAGACTTGACAAGTATTAATAAAATTAGTGATAGTGGACTCAACGAGATTTTCTGTATCATGATTATGAATGTTGTTCTCAAGAAACTGTTCCTAAAGGCTGTCAGCTAAAACCTCAGCTTTTGACTGTCAGTGGTGGCCAGTGAATTGTTAGAGCCTAGGGTTCAAATGTGAGAACGTTTACGTTTAAAAGTCTTGGTACAAGACCAGAAAGAACCATCTTCGCAGTCTACGGTTTGTAGGTGTCTATCAAAAGTTTCATAATTATATCGAGCAATAGCTCTTCGCAGTAAAATCTGCGAGTGGTTATGATTAGTCTTACTTTGTGGATAACGAAAGATTTGCCAGGTTTTACGGGCATGATTACGGTTAGTGATTAAGGTTTTAATGTGTGGAGGAAGATAACTACGATTGTTAGTATTAATTTGTTTCGAGGCAGCATTGTAAGCATCAGTAATTATTTTCGTCATATTTTCTGTAGCGTCATCAATTTCAGCAACATTGTCGAACCAAGCGTTGTGTATGGTGTCAAGATTGGTTGTTAATAGAGTTTTTGCATACCGTATTTTGGACGTCCGTTAGCTTTTCTCCCAAGCGCGCATGCTCATAGGAAACATTATTACAAATACGCATGCGCAATTTCCTATGGTATGCGCGCTAGGGAGAAAAAGACGTCAAAATACGGTATGCAAAAACTCTCTAATATATGCTTCAGCTACTAGTTACCTCCGCATAAAAAATGACTGAACTAATGTGACTGTCTAGTAACTGAATGATAATGTGTTTCCGCTTAAAGAAATAGTTCTCTGAAGAATTCTATTGAAAACAAGTTTTTTTTCCCCCGATTTGAAACGTTTTTTTTTTCTTCCTAATTTTAGGTTTATTTGATATATTTATTTATTATTTATTTATTTTTTTTTAAGTTATTTCTATGCATAATTTGTGATAGGAAAAGTTTTTGTACAAAATAATCTATGCATCTAATAATCCTGACTAGTTATTATTTTTGTAAATAAATTTTTTTAATCACAATTTTCTTTTAACACTTTCGTTTGAATTATTTCCGTTGTGTTTTTCATGCTTATTCTGCGATGTTCATTTTATATTCTGGTAATGTGTCATAAATATAGAATATTTATTCAATTGATGAAAAATTGGAATGCTTCATTTATCAAAATAAGGTGTGTTATGGTGACAATGGATTATATTTGTGTATACATGCCCCCTCTGTTCTGTTTATTTTGAATATTTTTGTTCTAATGCAGCTGGCAAACACTTAGACAGCTTGGCCTTGGATGCCTTAAGACAAGCGCTGCACAGATGTTACTTATTTTGCATGACCCAGGGGGGGGGGACGTATAACTTGAAGATAAGCCACGGACGCGGAGTAACAATGTTCCACAACGCTCTACGATCCTATTAGGACCAGGACCTACGGTTTAAAAGTGAATTCCGAACCACTACAAACATCCATGGCACCGCTGGGACTCGAATCCGAAACCTGTGTTACCGAGCGCCAGAGCGCTAGCCACTCGGCCATTCAGGCCCTTATTTTGAATATATCACCACTCATTTTCAAACTTAGGAAAAATTTAAAGAGTGCAAATATATCTTTTTTTTTTCCCCCACTAAAAAATAGAGAGAGAGACGAAATAAGTTAGTTTTATTTTCAATAGAAAAATCATTTTCTTTTCAAATCAAATTATTTTGCTGTGACTGTTGTATCCCTCGTGGATGGATTGAAGGGGGGGGAGCAGCTTCTGTTGTGATGTAGCACCCTTATACAGAAGCCTGACTTGGCTCCGAGTCGCTGACGTTGTGGGGGGGCAGCGCCTTCCGGGAAGACTTTTAGGAGGAACTACCCCACACGTGCGTATCGTATGGGAGAAAGCCTGCGAAACACCCACCAGGTTGTCTGACTCACGAGGCAAGAGGCTAGCGTCCCAAACGCCATCGAAACATCTTGTTTTTGGAAACAGTGTCTACAATAATGTCGCCAGCGGATCGAACTTCCGCCTTAATGCTCACCAGCGGCCTACGTCGCCACGAATTACGATATCAGTTTCATTTAAATTTACAAATACATTTTACAAGTCAGGCTTATAATTTACAAATTATTATTACCCATATACAGGTCAAGTCAGGCTTATAATTTACAAATTATTATTACCCATATATGGGTAATAATAATTTTCTTACAGCCTTCAGTAAAAAGCAATAGAAATTGACGAAGTATGCCACTTGAAAGAATCAAAGTCTTGTGGTTAAAATAAAAAATTCTGCAATGTTTTAAACAAGATTATTTACAAGTTAGGCTATATTAAACCTCTACTATAATAGAATCTGTAATGATAACTTACTTAGTAATCCATTAGTAATTATGTATCGTAATGCAAATTTTTCCATTGTAGAAATTTAATAATAAATTTAAAAATATTCAAAATTGTATTAAAATGATTTTTCAAAACGCTTTGATAAAATAAAAATGCATTTCTGCACAGAATTTTAAATTTTACAGTGTTTTTTTAAAGGTAAGGCAAGTAAATGCGTTTTTAACATAATATTTTGCTATAGAATTGGCAGCATGTCTAATATTAAGTCGTTTTTCTTTTTCCATCTTTTATTTTAATTGTTTCCTTTAATCAGTTAGGGATAGCGATTAATTAATTAATTACAGTTAGGGATTGCAATATCGGTATACCGAATACCGGTATTTTGCGCCATTTGTGCAATTTTGTAATACCGGTATTCACAAGTTTAAATACCGTTTTTTCGATATTTACTAGAAATTTAGAATTCTTATCTGTGAAATATTTATTCTTATCTGTGAATTCTAGAAAAGAGACTAACCAATTCAAATTTGATCAAGTTTATAGTGAACCTTCTTAAAATTTTTTACCCACAAACCTAGCCACATTCAGAAGAATTCTGTACAGTTATCGAAGATTATGATGACACTTATGTCGATAGTGAAAAGTAATTGTCTCTTGAACAAAAATTAGAATTGGCGATAACTAAACAAATTTCAACGAACCAAAACATGATACAGAAATCAGCTATATACAAAACAATCCGACGAGAAATAGATTCATTTGAAGATGAGGGATTTAGAAGTAAATACCTGGAAAAGTATATCGCGCATTGCTAACAGTAACCACTAGCGTAGATGCTGAAAGAGTGTTTTCGACAGCCGGCAATTTTTGCACAAAATTACGTTACCAGGCTTAATGATAGTACAATTGATGCATTATGTTTTTTAAGATCACATTTCAAAAATTTGTAGTAGTACCACACACAGAATAGTGATATCTACACTTTTTGTGATTTAAATAAATAAGATGTTCCTTTACTATTCTTTACATAAGATGTTCCTTTACTATTCTTTACATAAGATGTTCCTTTACTATTCTTTACATAAGATGTTCCTTTACTATTCATTACATAAGATGTTCCTTTACTATTCTTTATATACTGTTATAATTTATAAGTTACAAATTTTTTTTTATTTACATTTTCTAATAAAACAAAAAAAAAAAAAAAAACTGTGTTTTCTTTCTTTTTCTAAAATTTCTACTACCGGTATGAAAACCGGTATCCCGGTATTAAGATTTAAAAAATACCCGATTACCGGTATTGAACTTTTGGTCCGATATTGCAATCGCTCATTGCAGTTCATTCTATCATACTTTTTTTATAATTAATTTAGATTCAGCAAATGTACGCCTGACTTGCAGTTTCTCCGATCTCTCGTACTGTGAAATTCATCAACTTAGAGAGGAGGGGGAATGATATTTAAGAAAGATATATTTTGGGCAATCTTTTCAGATTTTGAGGATAAATTAAAAGATAAAATATCATCAGTCTATAATTATTTTACACACAAAAAAAAAAATTTCGGAATGTGAATAAATTAGAATTTCTTTTCTCAGTTAAGAACCTATTTCATAACTATTATTGTACATTTTCCGACGACGAGATAGTGTTCCTGTGCTTATTAGAGCACATCTACACAGGTGCAAATTGTAAATTAAAGTGTCAATTAAAAGTCTTAGTAAATTTATGATGAGCCTATTTCAATCATAAAATCAGAAGGACTGGAAAAAAAATTAAATTAACAAAGCCAGTGAAACTATGGGAATTGCAAGGAAAAAGTGAGGGGGGGAATGAACTTGGGAACGCTGTCGGCAGCGTAGTCATAGAACGTTTGGCGTTGTTGATAGAGGGGGATCCATGCCAGTATGACGACCTCAGCTGGTTCACGAATAAAAAGAACAAATAAACGTAGATAATGGAGGAAGGAGACAAAAATTTTATCTTATTAAACTGGCAACTGGCGTACCGATTACAGAGTACCAACAGGGGGAAATACCCCCTTAAACCTACTCAACTTAATTCATAAATAGGATTGTAATTATAGTTGGTCTCTTAATTAATGTTAGTAAAAATAACCAGATAAAGTTTCAAAATTCAATTAAAGTGGTACTCAAAAAAATTTGAAAATACTGAAATTAAATAAAAGTAAAATGCAAAATAAAAAGAATTTAAAGTTAAGTTTAAATTCGGTACAACGAGGGACCAGTTGTCGATGCCACTAAACTATTGTAAAAATGTAAACAAAGCACTCTTATTGTAGATTATTACAGAGATCCTTGGCCGCGTAGCGGCCACTAGCTCCTTCATTGTAAAATGTTGAATCATAGCGGTGGTCTCATGCCCTTTGAGTTAATAAGAAAAATAGATAATTAAATGCTCTTTTTAAAAAAGAATTATTTATTTAATAAAATTATAAAATGAAAAATAGTAAACAAAACACTTAGAATATTGTAAACAACACTGAAAGTGTTATGCGGTGGGAGCAGCCATGATGATGATCTGAAAAGCAAATATTATAATCACACACACACAAAAAAAAAGGTCGAAATCCGAACCGATATTTTTAGTGTTTTTTCTTTTTATATTTTTTTCTTTTCCTTTTTTGATTTTATTCTATCCTTTTATTTTCCTAACAAAAACAGGGTAAAAAAGCGTACAATAAAAACCTAACTATTCACTAGTCGATATAAGAGAATTATGGTGCACAACGTAGCAATGTAAGATAATGAAATGGGCCTAGTGTCAGATTCGAACCCTCAACATTTTGATCGGAAGTCCGCTTCTTTTTAACCCTGCGCCAACTCAACTTGTTTAATAATAGGCCGCAACTTTTAGAGCCAAAAGACTCTTCTGATACACAGTGACTTAACTAGTCTCGGTGGACGTTTAGATCCACTCCGTTACCTGAATTCGCTTGCGCTTGTTCAGAGTAACAGCCATGATGTCTCTTAATTTTAGGAAAACATTCATAGGAGACGTCGTAGATCCCAACTTGGTCTTTTTTTGGGAACTTTGCACCCCAGGGTGATAAGTCCGCAGACGACGGATTAACTCATTGCTAATCTGAGGTCATTTTCAAGACAATTCTTAGAAATTTTGATAATATAATTTGGAATAGGATCGACGTCTAGATCTCTATGGATGATCTTTCGACGGACGAACCATGGCTCATCAGCAATCATAGCCAGGTGTTTATTCTGAAAAACCTTTTTCAGGTGGGTAGCCATTTTTCTAGTTTAAAAACATAATATTGCAGGTCTTTAATAGCAAGCTGAGGTGTTTTGTTTTGTGTTGCTATCGCCGTGTCATCGGCATAGCAGAACAGAGTAGTTTCACAATCCCCGGAATGTCGTTTATATACAAGTTGAAAAGGGTGGGCGCTAAGAGCGACCCTTGTGGTACTCCGCCTTCTATTTGTCTGGAAGAAGAGTTAACTCCTCCTATTCTAACTAAAAGAAATGTAAGTAGGAGTTGAGAGTTTTAACAATTTGAGCCGAAAATTCAAGTCGTATGAGCTTGAATAACAAGCCATTATGCCAAATTTTATCAAAGGCCTTGGCTATGTCCAAAAATAATATTCCGTAGATTTGCGTTCGTTAAAGCCGTCATGAATGAGCTCTGTCAACTTAAGAAGCTGGTGACAGGTACTTAATTGTGACAGGTACAGGAATAATTAAGTCATTCAGATCGCAATGATGATTCAGGCATTTAAGTAACGCAGATTCGAATATTTTTGCTCAAACTACTAAGTAGTGAGATAGGACGGTAATTTTGAGGATAAGCCAAATTAAAATTTGGCTTAGGAATGGGGCATACTACGGCAGTCTTCCAGCAAGCTGGGAAGTGATAGATCCTAAGTAGAAAGTTGAAAAGAAGGGTAACATACAGGATGAATTTAATAGGGTGGACTTTAGCATACGATTATTAATAAAATCCAGACCAGGGGTTTTGTTGTTCTTGAAGTTTCTGGTAATTTTACAGACTTCTTTAGGAGTAGTTAAATCTAAATCGTTGGTGTGTGGTTTTTGTAAGAAGTCTGTGACTGTAGAGTTGGCGTGTTCAAAGAAATTTTTATCTTCAACATCGTGACTGAGTTGTGAGACTGTCTGCGAGCAGTTCCACTTTGTCTTCTGGGGAATTAGCTGCCCGGCCGTTGGCGCCCTGGAAGTGCGGAATGTTGTGGTATTGTCTGCGTAGGTGGGAACATTTTTTCCAAAGTGATGTTGACTCAGGCGTCAAGGCCTCTATGTCATTTTGTCAGCGTTGCGGTGTAAAGACAGTAATTGCACTCCTAATTTCAATTAGAGTGCGATAATAATTTCTAAGAAAATCAGGATTCCTGGTCCTTTGCCATTGGCGGCGATATTTATTTCTCTGCTTGAATAAAATTTTAATTTCTCTTGGAAATCTTATTGGTGGAGGCTTGAATTTAGGGGAAGAAATCTCCTGTTGACATGTGACGTAGATGTCTGTTAATTCTTTGATTCTTTCCTCTGCATCAGAGGGTGATCTCAGGATAAACTTGGTAGACTTTTTATTATTCATCACATGTCTGAAGTTCTCCCAGTTCGTGTTGAGCTGACTCGGAACTTTCAGTGATTCAGGACTGGTGTCCAAGGTTAAAATAACGGGAGGTGATCAGAATCTAAATCTGTGAGCACCTCAATATCATAATTAAAGGGGATAATTTAAAAATGCAAGATCGAGTACATTACCTCGATGATTATTTCTAAGGTCATTTCTAGTAACTTTAAGGTGGAGGGGGGGCAACTTTCACACCCCTTTGACATTGGAGAAAAAGATTAGGTTTAAAACCATATTGAATAGAATGTCCAAAGTTCCAAGAGGAGTGAAACCACCTGGAATGTTAGGCTTGACATATGCAGATATAATTTTTAATAGCTGGAGAATTACTAATTTTAATTTCGATAATGGTTGCGTCTATGAATTCAAGATCTGGAATAGGTAGATTATGATGATTGATATTGCTTTTTATATAAATGCCTGTTCCGCCATTTACACGGTTAGGATTTTGATTGGCTCTATCTGTACGATAGAACCTGTAATTAGCGATCAAAGGGTTAAAAGCAGGGAGACAGTTTTGTTTCCTGAACCAAAACACGTCAAGATTCTGCTCATCTAAGAACTCCCTGACCTCATGAATTTTGGAATGTAAGCTATTTGCGTTCCAGAAACCTATGAAGAGACTCAGGCCCAAAGAAAGTTAAGCCGTGCAGAACTCACTATTGGAAATAACATGAGTGTACGTCTCGAAGAGGTGATAGCTCATGTCAAATTTGTCTTGCGAGTTTCGCATTTTATCCCAAATGCCCACAAAAATAAATCGCAATTATCCCAAATGCACCCAAATGCTCACAAAATTATATGACTGTGAGAGGGATTTTGGTTAGTTAAATCCATCAAGCACTGAAATATCCTCGACAGTGAACAGTCAGAGTTGGAAACAGCTCTGTCCGACACCGAGGGGGCAGGGCTATTTGCGTTAGCAGAAGGTAAGGGCTCGGGGCTACTATTGGCTGAGGGGCGTGGCTGACTTGCTTACCCTCATTCCAATGGCGGAGAACGTCAGAGTAAGCTCTATTTTCATTAATCGGATGACTAGTGAACGTTGGCTTCGTCTTGGTAATAGGTTGAGTTTTGGTTTAGCAGGAAGGGGGGTTTTGTTTATTTTAGTAGTTTTAATTCCGGCTTTTGACCGAGTTTGGGCTTTCTGGGGCAACCGCGCTAGTTCGCGGCATGAGCTCAACCGCAGTTAGCACACTTGAGAGGCTGATCAAGTGAAAGTGTGCATTGCTTGGCTCTTTGAGGGCCAGCACATCTAACACATCTGGTTGGAAGTCGGCATACTTCCGAAGAATGGAAGAAGCCTGGACAATTCCACAGATCGAAGGGACAGGTTGTCCCTTGTAACCTTCGACATTGACTCTGTCGAGTAGTGTTGATAGGTAATAAATTTCCTCGGTATGGGAGAAAGACGAGTGCTGGACATAGAAAAGGGGCATTGGATCTCTGGTCCTAAATTTGGTCATCCGAGCACATTTAATGATGGGGAACTGAAGTGCTCGGAGCTCTAGGCCTCTATGTCGTCAACAGGGGTGTGACCAGGGAGTCCTCGGAGGGGTTGGTCCTTCTGCAGCATCAGAGTATTGAAAGGGATGCCATCACTTTCAAGCATCGCTGCAATAGTCCTGTGCTCAGACTCGCTCTCAACAGTAATTTTCAAAAAATTACCGGAAAGCTTTGCCTGAATACTCGGCACTTGCACTCTGAGGTGGTTTAGTTCATTCCACCATTTGCCCTTTGCGGTCACAAAAAATGGTGGTATCCTATCGGCACGCATTTGTTTAGTGCATTGTCGTGCTTTGGTCGTCAGCCAACGTGGTGTTAGTAGGGAAATAATTGCAGCCATATTTACGCTTTTATCTTTCTTTTTGTTTCACAGCGGTGAAACCTTCATCGTCATCGGAGACGAGCGTCTTTTTTAGTGTTTGGGCGTCGGCAGTTACAGCCGCCTGCATGGTGGTAGCAGCAGGGGTCTCATTTGGAGATTGGAGTTGGTAGTGGAGGACTCAGCCTCTTTGGTAAGGATTTCAAGATCCTTGGCTTTCCTCATTTCTATGAGCGCTTTTTGGGTCGGCAGGTGGGAGACAGGAACACCGGTGTAAGTGCAGATGCGCTTACTGCAGCCTTCGATTTTAATAGACGTCTTTTCCACGTTGGGGAACGGACATCTTGGGCAGCGCTTGAAAATTTATGGACTCAGTCCATTAAAGTTGCTGCCTCTTTTAGAAAGCTCTTCAAAAGAAGAGCAAGTGCTCCACGGTAGGGTCGGAGAGACGTCTGGGAGCCGGCTGATTTAACAGGAAATCAGTGTTGGCTAGGTCCTCACCTGATACAGTCCATGAGGTATCCATAGCGTTGTGATTTTCATCATTGGAAATGCCCTGCTTACGCATGGGCGGGTTTTGTGGGGAGAGCAACTCCGTTTCCGGCTCATGGTTGTAAATTAATTTTATAATTAAAATAATTATATAAATATGATTATATAAAAGCTTTGTTAGATATCAGCGTGAAATCTCAAATCAAATCTCAAAACAAAAATTCCGTTAAGGCAGGAGCAAGCTCAACACACGTCTGTACTCGTCAAAGGTCAGAACCCGCCACTTGAAGCCATGAACTCAAACACCGGGTTTTTACATTTTGCTATGATGTCAGCAGGACGTCGGTTTCAATTGGCGCCAAGTAATAATTCGTATACTCAAATATCAGTCGTATTTAATGTATGGCAACATAAAGTGAAGGCCAATCAAAAAAAGTTTGTAAACAGAAAAGCATGTTGTGAAAATTTAGAAAGCAGGTTACATTGATTAAATTGTTATTATTATCATTTATTGTTAGTATTTTTTGTTTCGTTAGGAGAATATACTGACATTTTCAAAGTAATGATTTTATAGAGATGATGTATCAAATACTAGAAATGTGTTTTCTATGTTCTAAAATAATGAAGAATATATTTATAACTCAAAGGTGGAGATGATTATGAATTTGTAAATTTTTAAAAGAGGAAATTTTAAAAAATATTGGTATAAATTTCCAAAACTTAAATACGTAATTTTTTTTTTTTTTTTTAAATCAGAGCAATTGAATGAAACACTATATTAAACTTATCATAATAGAAATTTCAAATTATAAATAAAATGGTAAGAAATTGTGGAGATAAGGACAATTATTTTGTTGGGTAAAAGTTCAGCATTTAGTCTGAAATTTTTTTTATATTCTTCTGTTTAAAAATAAAGATTTATTAATTTTAAGCACACAAAGAAAATGTTTGTTTTATTCTCTTTATATTTTTTGTAAATATATAATTAAAATAAATTTAATAGTTTGAATCATTGTCTGAAATTTATAACAAAACAGCAATCAGGTGAGTGACAAGAGATTAGTATTTTGTAAATGAAATAAAATGATGATTCATTTTATGTAATTTTTTTCTGATAGTGCAAGCTAATTTCCAAGGAAACAATAATTATGTAAATTTGTGGATTGAAGTATTAACAATAAATATTTAAAAATATATATTTTATTTCAATGAAACTCTGTATGTTCACTCAATTCAATTCTTCTGTTTGTAAATCAAAGGTTTTGAAGAATTTTAAAAAGAGAAAAGTAACAGTAAATAAATGAAATGTTAGATAATTGCATGTGTAAATTAAGATGAAAGATCTTTTTTTATAAATTTTGAATGAAAAAATTTATATCTTAAAACTGAATCTAAGAATAAATCAAAAATGTTATTTAGGGGTTGGCTTGTAGAAAAATTGAACCTTTTAAAATTTTGTTGGCTATTATTATGCTTAAAATATATTGTTATCAGATGACATATTAAACTTTTCCATATTTCATACACCATAGGAAAGAAAAAAAAATTATTATTATTCAATAAATATGTGAATAAGTATTTTAATTCTAATGTACCTATATAGACTCAAATATTGTACAATAATAAAAATTATTATTAAAATCATTATTGTCAATAATTATTATTGGAATTTTATAATTATAGAGAATTTTTCTAATTTTGGGATCAACGTTTTGTTTTATTTAAATTTTAATTTACTGTATATGAAGAAATTGTCTTTTACAGCTCATTTTTTGTGTTCATAATACCTACTTCTTCATAGAGGTTGCATTTCAGAAAGAAATGAAAATCACATATTTTATGAATGATCTATTGAAGTAATTTACTTTTTTGGTTTTTATTCTTCATGAAATACTAATAATATGCCTTTTAGAAAATGCACAGGTTTTTTAGCAATTTTAGATTAATATTTTTTTTTTTTTTTGCCATTTACATTTTTTTTTTCATATGAATTCTCTTTTCCAGATGCAGATATCAGTTTTGCTTGAAATTTCTGAGAGACATTAATGATTTATTTTCATCAATAACTTCTTGTACTGTGTTGGTTACCTGAAATATTGTAAAAGCAACATTATGAATGCCTTTTTCAGTATAGAAAAACATTTATTAAACATTTAGGTTTTATTTGAACTTTTCACGCCCAGAGCTTTTTATCAAATTTTAACTTGTAAAAATTTATGTAGGACTTCACAATTTGATTTTAGCAGAAAATTATTTAAAATTTGGAGATATTAATTTTAATAATTGCTGTTTTAGAATTGCACTGAAAATTGTTTTAATTTTTTTGAATTTTGTTTTTTATTTTTATGAATGTGTTTGTTTAAATTCTTTGATTTTTTTAGAGTAGTTTTCATCAAAGAAGGCATGATGTCACTTTATTTTCTATCAAATGATTTATCTAGTATATGTTTCGGAAAATTAAAGATAGGCAAAAGTAAAAAAAATATCAATTGAGTGGTTGACTTGTAGAAAATTTAACCTTTTTTTAATTTTTTGCACTTGCTAGAGAATTTATAATTTTTTTTTTTTTTTTTTTTTTTTTATGCTTTCTGGGAAAGTGAAATAATTTTTATTCACAATAATATTTATGCAAATCATTTTTTTTTTTTTCAATTGTCCTCAACCTAAATTTATTTTCATTAAAATAAATATAACTGCTGTTACTAAGAATATTATTATGGCTTATTTTTAGATTATTATTATGCCATGTTTTATGCAGAAGATTATTATGGTTTTAATGAATTTGCATTTTGAAAAAAATGCAAATTATATATTTTATGCTGATAGGGAAATGTTTAGCTTTTGATTTATTTTCATGAAGTTTAGTTTAGAATAAAAAGTTGCATATATTTTTGTAATCTGTCCTCTGTAAAAAAATATACTTGTTTATTGAGCAAAAATATAGTTATTATTACTTTTATTGCATTAACTGAAAAAATTGTTAGCCAGATTTTCATGTGTTTTCTATGGCAAACACAATTTCACTTTCTAGAAGTAGAAAAAATATAGTAGAAAATTGTCACATGAATATAAAAATGGATTTCTTAATTCCTTTGAAGATACTATTTCATAATATTAATTTTAAATAAATATTTATTTCTATAACTTTTTATATTTTTAACCGTTTGTGCAAATTCATATTTATTACATGAAAATTTTTTCAGTTTTTATTCAAAATTGTGTTCTTTACAATAAAATTGATATGCTTCTCAGCATAAAAAAAAAATTAATATCACATGACATTGATACTTTTCATTCGACATGGTTCAAGAAAATGTTAGTTGGAAGTTAAAATGGAATCTCGTTCACAAGTAAATTTTCTAAAATTTGTGAGGATCAACTGTAATTACTTTCTCAGTTAGAATCATGCAAGGCAGTATGAGTATTTTTATTATTATTTTTAATATTACAATGATTGAATTTAATGCATTCTTTTTTCATCTTATTGTGTATGAAACTTTAATTTCGATAAATAAATAAATCCTATCTTTTGCAGATGTTGACAGTAGTTCTGGAAAGGAAATGAAGACACAACAGTGTCCTTTTTATGATTACCACTCGCTTGAAACTTAATCATGACAATTGTCAATTGAAAGATCTGGAGTCTTTCGCATGTTTTCAGTGCGGAATGTATTGATTATAGCTACCTGTACTATCAGAAGAGATATAACACCAGAGAATACTCTTACAAATGTTTCTGGTGTAAAATAAATATATATATTTTCTAGTATAGGCATCAGAGCTCCTACTTCAGAACATTGCATTAAATGTCCTACACTGTGTCAAATTTTTCTCAGAATTCAACCATAAAAGCACATTTAGAAATTCATTTAGGAAAATAATCACAAAGAAGAAAGTGATCTTAAGAAATTTACTTTGATGCCAATTGTACTCATTAAAAATTAAATTATTAGTATTCTCTTTTATAATTAACTGTGTTTCTATTTTTTTAAATAATTTTTTTTCTATAAATACTTTGATTTTTTAGTATTTCTGCAAAAAGCATGGCATATCTGAAATTAATCATTTACGTGGTAGGTTTAAGCATGATATGAGGCATAATTGGCATCATAGTCAATTTAGATATTTTTTGTTTTTGAATTACATTAGAAGTACTTGAAATTTATATAAATGGAGGAATTTTTAGACCCAGTATTTTCACTCTAAAAGCTAATGCGTTTAATTTCAGGAAAATATTTTATTTCTGTGTTCATTATTTTTTTGCAGTTGTCTTGAATGTCTTGCTATATGTTTATAATATATTTGTTTTACTGTTTAATATCCAAAATTGTGTTTAAAATATTGAATCTGTAGTTCTATTGAATTTAATAAAATGTGTAAATTTTGTAGTGTGTTGAAACTCTTTTTCAAATTAAACCCTAATATTTGTTATCTTATTTTGCAGATGTCAGAAGCAAGTCATATCTTTGATGTTTTTCTAAAATAATATTAAAAAATTGTATTTGCTTTTATAATATTCATTTATTATTATTGGCACTGAATAGAAAATGTATATTTTTTTTTTTTTATTTTCTGCTTTATACTTTCTAGGAAAGTAAAACAATTTAATCAGTGTAACATTTATGCCAAATAATTTTTTTCAATTGTACTAAACCTAAATTTATTTTCATTAAAAAAATTGGGTTATAATTATTACAGATTCTCTTAACTACATTATGTTTATATGATGATTACTGAAATTCCTTTGATTGCAGCTTTGTATTTTTATGTTAAAAATTTTTTTTTGACAGTTAAACATTTATTTTTGTGTTGTATTGAAATGGACATGTTTAACATATTATTTCTGATATCATTGTTTTTTTAAAATTTCAATATTTATATAAGGAATACTCATTTTTAAATTCTATTAAATACTTAATGAAATTTCTTCCTGCATAACAAGTTGCAGACATGAGATGAGGCATAATTGTACACCGTTACATTTGTATTCTCCAAAAATGTATCCGATGTCTTCAAATTATTATGGAAAGAGGAAATGGATGTGGATGAAAGAACCTTTTCCTCCACTCTTGGCAGCTGATATAACTCCATTCAGACAATTACTTTTTCTTTTATTTCAGTGTTCATTTTTTTTTGTGTTGTCTTGAATTTTGTGCTACATTTTATTGATCAATTGTTTTTATTTTTTTGTGTCTAAAGTTGAATAATAAAATATATTGAATTTAACTAATTCTTTATATTTTTTGGTGTATTAAATATATCAATATATAATCTATAGTCTTTTTTTTTTTTTTTTTCTTTGCAGGGATTGTTAGCAGATTTGAAGGCAATGTAAAGATACATCAATGCCCCTTTTGTGAATACCATTCATACAATCTTAATCATGTGAAACAGCATCTTTTAACTCACACTGGAGAGCGACCTTTTGAGTGCCCGTTTCAATGTGGTAAAGCATTTAGTCAAGAAGAAAACTTGAGGGTTCATCTGAGGACTCATACTGGAGAACGCCCTTTTCAATGCTATTCATGTGACAAAAAGATTTTCTCAAAAACATGTCTTGGTTGATCACATCAGGACTCGTACTGGAGAACGACCCTACAAATGTCCTATTTGTGCCAGTGCATTTTCTCATAACAGGTCCTTGAGAAATCACATAGCAATTCATAGAAAAGAAATGGGGACAAAGTTTAATTTTGGGAGAAAAATTCTTTAAAGTGATATATATTTTGATGCTAACTATCTCTTTAATAAGTGTATTTTTTAGAGTGTTTATTCACTTTACCTGTTTTTCTTTGATGAGTAAGATGCATTTTTCAAAGTAATGAGATTACTTTTTAAAATAATTATTTGTGAAAAGTTGTATGATATTAATTTACTTTTTATGAATCCAAAGTAATAAAATTTAGTTTAAAAGAAATGCAAGGTATAAATAGTGCTGTGAAATAGCATAGATAATTAGGAATGTTATTTGTGACCAAAAAAACTGCATCTTATACGATTGTGCATATAAATGTCAAAAGGAATTATTACTGGGATAAATTAAGTTAATTGTCCTCAAATGTACTGTAAGTTTTTATGAATTTAATGTTCTGTTGAGTTCTGGTACTTTAGATTTTTTTGTACCTGTTCCATTGAAATATGATTATATTTTTAAAATTAGTTATATAAATGTGTTCTTTAAAATAACTTAATATTCATTGTCTTGTCTTCATATTTTAAATCGTGAAGTTAAAATATTATATTTCAGATATTTCAATAGAGACCGTTATGGAAATTAAATTGTAAAATAATTTGAAAAAAAGTAAAATATATATATATATATATTGTGAAACCTCTTAAAGAAACTTTTATTCTTACCAGGTACACAAAATCTGAGAATTAATGCACATCATTTCAAAAATTAAATTCATTATCTGATTATATCACTTTCTTCAAGTTCTGCCTTCGTTATTTTATGTTATCCCAAATTTTTTGTTATCTTTCTATAATATACACTGTATAAAACATCATATTATATATAAAGCAATATATCATATTATTCTGCTTAATAAATCCTTCATATATATTATTTGTAAATCTGTAATATCTATTTTGTTTTTTGTCAGTTTTTCTTTTTCTACACAATCCTTTCGAATTAAATAATATTTTATTATACTGATTTCATCTTGCTTTTATTTAATTTTTATGTCTAGATATTTTGCTATTTTCTAACATTTATCTGAATGTGTGAAAGGTTGGAGTTTTTTTAAAATTATATGAAAAGTCCCGAAGATTGCTCAAAGTTCTTCCTTGTATGTTATACTTTTATGGATGCATTTCATTTTATGTTATTATTAAAAGGTGGACATAGTTCCTTTGTAGTTCTTTTTTTACCTCATTATATTTTCAAATCAATGCATTCTTTATGAAAAATTTAAGATGTATGCAGAATACTTATTCTGTTAGTTTAATAGTTTTATTATATGGACTCTACTATGATAGAGCTCTTTAAAATTCTGAATGACATGTTTAATGTAATTTTCCATTTTATTTATTTCTTTAAATTATATTATACTTTTTATTTTTAAAAAGCACTCTTCCATGTGATCTCTTATAGAAATACAATGTATAAATAGTGCTGTGATATAACATAGATAATTAGTGATGTTGTTTGTGACCAAAAAAACTCGTCGTGTCTAAATCCTTTGTGTCTAAAATTGAATAATAAAAATATTGAATTTAACTATTTCTTTACATTTCTTGGTGTATTAAATATACTATCAATATATAATCTATAGTCTGTTTTTTTTTTTTTTTTTTTTTTTTTTTTCTTTGCAGGGATTGTTAGCAGATTTGAAGGCAGTGTAAAGATACATCAATGCCTCTTTTGTGAATACCACTCATACCGTTTTAACGATGTGAAACGGCATCTTTTAACTCACACTGGAGAGCGAC
>BPLR01013939.1:0-12571 GCA_021605095.1 Caerostris extrusa
GTTACGTATTGCTTTTGTTCCATGAAAAAAATATTTTATATATTTGCTATTGAAATGAAAATGCATAAAAATACTTTTAATTTCAAAGCACAGTTATAAAATAATGACTTTTAAAAATATAAATTTTTAACTTTTATGTGTATGATTAAGAAATATTTAGAATACAACATTTTATAATTAGCAATCTAATGTATTAAATTTTAATAACTGATTGCTTTAGCATTTTTCTACATTAACATAAACCATTCTTAATGAATTAAAAAGAATAATCATCAAATTTCCTCTTTAACTGAACTATTATAGTATGTTTGAAAATGAAAGCTGTATAAAAATTCTTGTAACCAAGCAAATATATTATTAGATTGATTTTAAAGTAAATAATATTTTTGACTAGCACAGATTTTTAAATGTAAAGCTCTAGGGATGTACTTTGAAAAAGAACATCAAATTTCCAAAAACAGTATGAGTGTAATGAAGCAGTTATATGTAAGGATGGAAATGAATTTTGCTTTTTCCTAATTTTTTGTAAAACCAATGTTATGTTAATTTATGTCAAAGAATTTAGAGGTAGTCTTGCATGCTGCACTTCAAGCATCAAAATAAAAGTCTGGAGCTATATTTCTAAATCATTGGTGAATGATGCATCCCATTGTCATTAGAACCATAAATTATGTTCAGAATTATACTTGAAATTAAGATGCTTGATGCTCCCATTGGTAAAAGAAATTTTATATATCAATTTGAAAATATGTTATGTTATTTGAGTGAAAAAAAGGTTGAAAGTATGATTTTTTGTATATCAACTCAATTATTTATGCGTTCTAGACAATAATTGAATTTAAAAGTTAATGGTATGAAATTGAATGTGAAATCTCAATAAAGAATGCGGAACAACTTTATTTAATGTATTCTAATAGAACACAAATTAATTTTCATCTGAATAGCTGGAAAAATTTATTTTTTATGCTTTTCTAGTTCTGCAATTATCAAATCAGAAGAACAGTTAGTTAAATATTAAAAGACCTATTTGTAATTTTAAGCTTTTCCATTATATTTTGAATACTTCTCAAGTTTTTTATATATTATAAAACAATGCTTTGGCAGCTTATTTTCAATAAATCACTTCAGTGTTTACCATATATAGTATATTAATCTACAACCTATCAAACTTACAAATTTGTCAACAAAAATTTATATGACAAGCAAGCATCTTGCATTAATTTGATAAAGAAAATATTGCAGGAATACAAAATTTCACTTATAATTCAAATAACTAAACTTTTTTTCACTACTACTATATATAGTTTTATAGAATTTACTAAAAAAGTCTTGTGTCATTTTTTTTAAATGATCAAATGAACTCTCATAATTGCTGAACAAAATTATTAATATGTGAATATTTCTTATAAAGGTAATCTAAAAACCTTTATTAGAAATGCTAATTAAAATAATAATTAACACTTGGCATTAATTCTGTTTATAAATTTTAAATCATTTCAATAGTACTATAAAATGATAAATCCCAAATTTATTATATTGTTCCTTTGTATAATACTTTGCAACCATAATCATGAATAAAATTACTGTTATTTCATTCATAAATACTTTTACCATCTTATGATTGCTGAAAAAAATTTGTGGGATTTATTGAAAAGTTATTAAACAATAAAAAGAATTAAAATTATTTATTTAAACAATAATTACATTATTTTATTACAGTTAAATAATTTAATATGTATATAATGAAAGCAGCTTCCTATGTTTATGTGAGCAATAAATGCATTTTGAAATCGCCCAATAAAATGTCATTATTTTTGTGTCTTACATTTTTTTAAACCAATGGTTTGCAGTAGAAATGGACAGTGAAGATTTTCATTGGTTTTTTAACTGTACCAGATTAACTAACAAGTTTTGATTTAATGCAGCTTTATTAAGCGTTAATTTCTTAAATATGCATCCAATGCGTCTGTTCAAAAAAAAGGTAAGTGAAAAGTTTTCTTTTCTATGCTTGTTGTTAATTGAAAATGAAACAATATTTTTGAAAGATTATGGTTTAATTAAAAGTTTGTTTCAAATGAAAACTATGTTTCTCATTTGAAAAACAAACATTTTTTTTTTTTTTTTTTAATTCTTTTTGAAAAGGAATAGAATGAAATGTAAATATTTTATATTTTTATTCTTTTGTTAATGTAATTTTAATTAAAAATAATTTGATAGTTACAAAAAGTAATATTTCAAATTCTCATTCAATCATTAATTAGTGCCATTTTTAAAAGTTTGATTAGAAATTAATTTTATAAATTATTTAATTTGTGTTAACTCATTTTAATAATGAGGCAGTATTTTATAAATAGGCTATTTTTGCAATAATCATGCAATTATTTTTTAAACTCATTTCAGATATTTATAGTTAATTCTTATGAAGTATATACAGTGACTCCCAAAAGTGTTAGTACACTTATGAATTTCAATGAAATACTGCTGTATGTATTAATAATAATGAATATTTCTAAAAACGAAATTTTTTTTTTTTTACAATATATATATATATATATAATTTTTTTCTTAATAAAACTACATTAAATATTGTAAGAAAAGAAAGCTTTTTTTTTTTTAATGAATAATTAAAAAAATTATGCTTCAAAGTTATTTATTTGTTTAATCATTGCTATTTTTCGTTTTATAGACTTGTCTTCGTATTCTAACCTCCAGTTCCCCCTAAATGTATTCTAAGGGGTTTAATTCGGTGATTGAGATCGTGTTTTCAGAATATGAGGGCAATTATAAACACACTAAAAGTGAATGTTGAGAGCCATGTGCCTTGTATTGTTATCTCAATAAAAACATTTCTAATACCCAAATTTTAAGCTGATAATTTTTGAATTGCTTTTTAAAGTATTCAAATAGCAAGGTGGCCACTCAACCAGTGGGAATTCGATAAAAGATCAGGGAATTTCTAAAAGAAAACTGGAAGAAAAAAATTAAATTCAGAAATAAACATAAAAGTTGCCACATTATGAAAACCCAGTGCCATCACAACATATACTAAAAAAAAAAATTATTTATGCATAAAAATATATCTGGATGTAAGCTTTTCACATAACAGGGTATTGCATGCAAAAGCTAGATGCGCAGAAGACGGCCGTGCCGTTTGGTTGGTAATAGGGTTATAATTTTTTTCAATTCCATCTATTAGCTCACACTCTTCCTATATATATCTTGTTCAAATTTTCAATCGTTAATAAAATACTTTTTATTCATCCACTCAAGTTCAAATACATTTTTTTTAACTTGTAGTGGATGTTAATACAGTGTTTTTAAATATTAATTCAGTAATTAAATTTAATTAATTAATTATAGTTTTTCTTAGATTTAAGTTGCATGTATCTACCAATAGATGGCGCCAGATAAACTTAAAAAAAATGAATGAAAATTGTTTATAAAGGACTTTCTGCAATATAGTGAAAAAAAAAAGGAATTGACTTCAAAAAATTTTTTATATTACTTGTTTAAACTAAGTTACGAAGTTCCTGGATACAATCACAGATATTTGGTGATTTCTTTTTTTTTTTTTCTTTCTTTCGATGAATTCTGCGTTATAGGTGAAATAGGATGAGTCCAAGTCATCATTCTCGTAACATTTGCCTTTTAGATGCATCTTTATTCATCAATTTTGGAATAAGGAATAGCTTTCTTTGTGTATAAAACAGGTAAGTTGTAGCCTATTTCCTTTTTTTTTTACTTTATTTCTATAATTTCCTAATTGTCAGTGTACTTTAGATATATATAACTTAGGTTTACGCAAAAAAAATTTCGCTTGTTTGAAATGTCTGCTTTTATCATTGGCAAAGCGTTTATGGAAGTGTCATTATTAACTTTTTCACTAAGAAAGTTTTTCTCTCATATTTATTTTTTCTATTAATTAGTCCTTTTTAACAGATGACTTCCCTCGAGGTACCTAATACAGAGTTCCCAAGCATCGACCCCCTTCAAAATTACGAAATATTTAAGAAAAATTAAATTTCCTTGTTAATATGAGGAATGGATAAAATTTTCAGGCTTTTGTTAATCAACTGAGAATTGTATCATATAGCTTCAAAATCGGGTGACACAGCAAAATCTTTGCGACCAATAAAAAAAAACCGTTTTTGCTGGACGATATATCCTTGAAAATATGGACACTGTTATTGGTTTGGTGAAAGAAACGTGAAGTACTATTGCTTCACAGAATCAAAGATAAAATATGTGACCATAAAATGCAAACGATAATACTGTATAGCTTTCGATTTTAGATATATTGAACAATAACTAAACTTATGTCTTAACATAGGTTTTTAAAACAAAAAAAAAAAAAATTGACCCTGGTTTTTTCATCACTTAACAATTTTTTCATTAATGTTTCTTTTCAATTCCTTCTATTAGCTCACACTCTTCCTATATATATCTTGTTCAAATTTTTAATTGTTAATAAAATACTTTGTATTCATCCCCTCAAGTTCAAATACATTTTTAACTTGTAGTGGATGACACTTGATGTTAATACAATTTTTTCAAATATTAATTCAGTAATTAAATTTAACTAATTTTATTTTTTTTTTTTTTTTTTTTTAGATTTAAGTTGCATGTATCTACTAATAGATGGCGCCAGATAAACTTAAAAAAAAAGGAATGAAATATTATTTATAAAGGACTTTCTGCAATATAATGAAAAAAAGTAGGAATTGACTTAAAAATTTTTTTTTATATTACTTGTTTTCGTTCAAGACAGCAAAAAGTTTTTCAGCTTTTTGCTTTCTCCAAGAAATCCCTTAAAACTGCAAGTTTTGGCTGGCTGATATTCGCATACTAGACATTTTTTTTTAAAAGTGTAGAGAAGTTAATCCTTCATCTGATTTCTCGAATATATTCATATTCATCCCTGCTTCTTTTGTTCCGATTGTCATGCAAGAAAGAAACTTTTCGTCGGAATGTGGTCGCGCTCAGAAATCTCTTTTCCTGCCGAAATTGCTCGAATGTTGATGTTAGTTCATTTTTTGAAAAAGAAACACATGCATGAGTACTTTTTTTTTTTTTTTTTTTTATGGAAATCGTGTTTTTTTTTTTTTTTTTTTTTTTTTTTTTTTCAGTTAGCAGCTTTATTGTTCTAATAAGATTAATTAACTCTTTAAGACCTTTTTTAATTTAAAAATTCGTTTATTGTGATAGTAAATTTCAGAATGTGTAATTTGCTAAAAATTGCATTACTTTTTTAATAAAAATATATATAATTGTAATAACATTGTGTAAAATTATACAAAAATGTATTAACTTCATTTCATATAGCGATAAAAAAAAAAATTGAACCTACTATTTGAATTCCTACTATTTTTATAGCTATTAAATATGGTTGCATTTTTTTTCCCTTCTAATTTTTTTTCATCTATTACAAATTTTAAATAGCAATTAAATATTTGTAATAGTTTAAAAAGTTAAGGTTAAGTGGCGATTTTTTTTTTTTTTTTTTTTGGCTTAAAACATCGATTCGTAATATTCATTCAAAAGCATGGATTGAAGTTTCTGAATAATGTCATTGTCTACAAGAAATAAAAACTGATAAATTTTCTACAATGCATACTTTCAATACTGTGTTCTCTTAATATGGATAAGCAAATTCTCACCAGCCGTATGAAATAGAAATAAAAGAACATCAAAAAGTTATTATAAGCAAAAATGAATTAATCAGTATAAAATCAATTTTTGAGCCGACGGAGCTAAATATTTTATTGAATACTAATCCATCTACTTCAAAAGGTGAAAATCAATTCTTGCAAATTTCTTTAACATCTGAAAAGGTCATTGAGGCGGATATTCTATGAACTTTGCACTGTGTAAAAAACACTCATTATTTAGATTAAGTTCAAGAGCTATACCTCCTTTTAAAAATCATGTTTCCAGACAGCGATATCGATAAGCAGAAAACTTCTACAACGAACAAAATTTGTTTAATTCAGCATTTATAGACTTGCATTATATTTTTCTAACTAGTTTTGTGAAGAATATAAAATTTGCCTGTATTAAGTAATAAAGTATGACGAGTCACTAAATAAAATTTCACAAAAGTAACAGATTTATATTACGATTAGATTCAATAATGGAAAAAATTAAGTCGTTATAAGATACTATGAATCTGTATTTTTACAGCATTCTTATGAAAAATATTTGCTAGAAAATTTCAAGGATTCTTTGCCATCCTTTTCTATTGATCGGGAAGAGAAAAAAAATAGTACAGATATGGATGTGCCCAATGGTAACCTAAATTTTTTTAAAGAGTTAAAAGAAGAATTGTCACCAGATGATTGTATGTATTTAGACATCGGAACATGTAGACTACATAAAATTCATTGTGCCTTTAAGGCTGGGATCAAGGAAATAATAGAATTTTTTTTAGAAGCTTATATTATTTATTCAAGATGTTTCAGCACGAGTGGACCTGATGGCCGAATGGCTAGCGCTCTGGCGTTCGGTACCACAGGTATCGGGTTCAAATCCCGGCCATTGCCAGGGGTGTTTGTAGTGGTTCGGAATTCACTATCCGCTTAAAGCCGTAGTCCCGGTTCTAACAGGGTCGTAGAGGGCTGCGGGGGCATTGTTACTCCGCGTCCATAGCTTACCATCAAGTTACACGCGCCCCCTGGGTAATGCAAAGTGAGTAACATTGGTGCAGCCCTTATGGTGAAGATCACGGTCTATTTGCCAGCTGCATTAGAAGAAAAAAATGTTTCAGCACAAAGAGCCGACTTCACGCATTTCACAGATTCCAATAAATTACCCAAAACATTTTTGTGCTGTTCGATGGCTCAAAACATTTTTGTGCTGTTCGATGGCTCAAAACTTTGCAGTATTTAAAAGAGCTTTAGAAATTCGATCGCATTTTGCTGAGTTTGTCAAGTCATCTCTTAAAAGACAAAAAGTGCTATATTAAGTATAAGAATTTCCTTCTAATTTCAAAGTGTATCAAAGATAAGCTCTTAAATTCAAAAATAGACATTTTAATCATTAGCTTCAAAAGTTGAACATTTCTAACTGATTTCAAAGTGACACCTCTATGGCTCCCTTCTTATTCTCACCTTTGATGTCACTATTGTAGATAGTTATGCAAAAGTTTATCAAGCCTAGCATTTTGGTAGATAATGCTTCAATTTATAGAAAAGTGTTGTATTGGTGAAAAATTTCATTGTCCTACAAAAGTGTAAATTTAAGCTTTGCATGTAGCTCAGCATTGTTTTTGCTATTTTGGTGTTTAAAATACCCCCAGCTGCTTGTACTCCATCGAAAATTTGTCTCAGCCCAACAAGGGCTTCTTCAGATTGATTCACCTCAGTAACATCAATTAAAAAAAAAAGGTAAAAATATGAATCCGTTGAAGTAAATATATTTCCTAAGGATTGTGTGAGTGCATTTAAAAAATTCTGTTCAAAAATATTAGAGCTTTCTCTATTAAATTTCTCGTTACCAAATGGATATCATGCCCTACTTAGCTCTCAAATGATCATGACTGTGTATTCAAATTTTAATATCAAACAATTGGATATTTGACATTAAATATAAGAAAATTATAGAAAAGTTTGTGATACGATACTCCTACAATGTAAACCAGTATCTTTGTATGTAAACGAAGTGAAAGCAGATTAGAAGACTTATCAAATATTATTAGTAAATTTGAAGCCCCCGATTTGCAACAATTTATTCAACTGATTTTTAGCACTTTCTCATGGAAATGATTTTGTTGAAAGGTGAGTTTCTATAAATTCAGACTGTACTGAGGTGAATCAATCTGAAGAAGCCCTTGTTGGGCTGAGACAAATTTTCGATGGAGTACAAGCAGCTGGGGGTATTTTAAACACCAAAATAGCAAAAACAATGCTGAGCTACGTGAGATCTCATTCCAATCAACTGAAAGAAAAAAAAAAATCTGAAACTCTAGATCAAGAAAAAGTTGAATCCGAAATGTAAAGAAGAGCAGAGCAACCAAAGAAATTGCAGAACAAAAAACAAAAATTGCTTTATGATTTTCAGCAAGAAACAGTTTTGATTGATGAGGAAATTAAAGAATTAATGAATTAAATATGGTTAGACTCCTATTATTGAACGTTTTGGCTTAAGAATTTCAAGAACTTTTTAAGGGACCGAAAGTGACTAAACATTTAATTCTGCTCTTATTTTATTTCAGATAATTCTGTTACTATAATTTTAGTTATTTCTTCAATTGATTTGTTGTAAAACAAATTATTTGGTTCGTAATTTGAAAGTTTTACATCCGACAATTTCGCTTATACGACCTTTTTTAACCCGTTTTTGTCGAACCACGGCTAATATTTATAGATATTGGTTTTAATTATGGGAAATATTAGAGATCCTTTTCCTCTCTAAAACTGCCATTTGACACTGTTATTAGATTGTAGCACTCGCTGTCTGCCTATCAGCGGATTTCCGTAACTTAACTTAGTCTGATGTAGTATATAGTAAGCCTTGGTAGATTAAACAAGACTTCTGTTTATTATTATTTTATACTTTCTCATAGTAAAATTTGTGACTGAGTAGAGCAACTTCACTGCTTTTTACCATGAAAAATCTACGTGAAGATTTAAGGTTCTAGTGATACCAAAGAAAATTCTTGTGTTATGAACCGTAAGATGGTCAAGTTTTGAAAATATTTGTTAAATTCGTTATTTTTACAAGGTTTTAAGTATAAATGTTATTAATCATTGTTGTATAATTTTCATATTCGTAGGATTTTAAAAATAGCCGATATGGTGTTCCGGTTTAATGAGAATATGAAATTTTTCAAAATTTTACTGGAAATATCAGGGAATTTTCACCACAATTTCAGGGTCACTTTTCCAGACAAAGTAGTCTGGCCACCTTGAATAAAGAACGATTCATCCATATATACCAAATTTCCTAGTCGTGATGATGACATGCACTACAGATATGGATGCAATACAGATATGGATGTGCCCAATGCTAACTTACATTTTTAAAAGAGTTAAAGAAGAATTGTCACCAGATGATCCTATGTATTTAGACATCGGAACTTGTAGATTGCGTACAATTCATTGTGCCTTTAAGGCTGGGATCAAGGAAATAATAGAATTTTTTTAGAAGCTTATATTATTTATTCAAGATGTTTCAGCACGAAGAGCCGACTTCACGCATTTCACAGATTCCAATAAATTACCCAAAACATTTTGTGCTGTTCGATGGCTCAAAACTTTGCAGTATTTGAAAGAGCTTTAGAAATTCGATCGCATTTGCTGAGTTTGTCTAGTCATCTCTTAAAAGACAAAAAGTGCTATATTAAGTATAAGAATTTCCTTCTAATTTCAAAGTGTATCAAAGATAAGCTCTTAAATTCAAATATAGACATTTTAATCATTAGCTTCAACAGTTGAACATTTCTAACTTATTTCAAAGTGACACCTCTATGGCTCCCTTCTTATTCTCACCTTTGATGTCCCTATTGTAGAGAGTTTTGCAAAAGTTTATCAAGCCTAGCGTTTTGGTAGATAATGCTCCAATTTATAGAAAAGTGTTGTATTGGAGAAAAATTTCATTGTCCTACAAAAGTGTAAATTTAAGCTTTTCACTCAAGCATTTTTCCCTGCATTACACCCTCCCACACACACACACACAACGATAATCTATCAATGCTATGTTGAAAAATAAATAATTTTGGAATGTCGTTCGTTACTTACTTAAAAATTACAAGCCATTTTTAAATAATAAATAGAATAAGTGTCCTTTTTTTTCCCCCTGCACATTCTAGGGGGTAAAAAAAAAAAAAAGGGAATACTACTTAAGTATGATACAAGTATTATATAGCTATCCTCATACATTGTTTGGGGGACATGTAATGGAACAAAAAATGTAAATTACAGAGAACGAAGTAAGCAGATGATTCGACTAAAGTAATGTAGCGAGAATCTTTTTAACTTATAATGTTTCAGTTTTTGAAAAATAAAAATCTCAGTTATTTTTCAAAAATATAATAAATATTTTTAAATACGTAAATTTAGTTGAATGCATAAAAATTTCATTAAAAAGATAAAAACTTAAAGTAAAATGAATTAAAATTATTTATTTTCCAAACTAGAACCAGCATGAAATCTTTTTGTGTAAAACATCTACAATTTTGTTTTTTAAATTTCAAATCGGGTTCCTAACATATCCCATGAATATATCTTAAACTTTTCATAATAATTTCAAAAAACAAATATATTTTAGAACTGGCGACACTAGAAAGCCAACAATATTAAAAATTTTGTAAGTTATAATTCTTTTTTTTCAAAACAATATTTTTAAATATTCATAAAAATTTGACTACAATGATGTTTTTATTTTTAAAAAACAATTTCTTTCGACTAGTGCAATTTAAAATATATATATATATATATTAATTAGAACGCAAGATATTGTTCACTATGTGAAACTTTCGTTTAACAAAGGAAAAGTCAATTTTGAAGCCTTATATCTACAAAACTTTCAATCATATCTTTACAAAAAAATTATTACATAATAATTTCATCAAGTTGAATCGATTGTGATAAAAATCTCGGGTTGCACAATGAAAAAATTTCGAGTTAACAGCTCATTAATCATGTTAATTAATTTTGTTAATGAACAACATTGTTATCATCAGTTAGTTCCCTTATAAACATTTCCAACGATACCACTTTGAGATCTATTGATAATTCCTGATATTGACTTTCAATCATATCTTTACAAAAAAATTATTACGTAATAATTTCATCAAGTTGAATCGATTGTGATAAAAATCTCGAGTTGCACAATGAAAAAATTTCGGTTAACAGCTCATTAATCATGTTAATTAATTTTGTTAATGAACAACATTGTTATCATCAGTTAGTTCCTTTTCTAAACATTTCCAACGATACCACTTTTTGAGATCTGGCCCAGTAATTACAAAAGTTATTAAAGGGTATCCATTTTTTTCACTGCACATTTTGGGGGAAAAAAGAATACTACTTAAGTAAGATATAAGTATTATATAGTTATCCACACATTGTTTGGAGCAAATGTAATGGAACAAAAAATTTTAGATTAATGAAAATTAGCTTGTGGTTAAAAAAGCAAGCACTATCTTATTTAAAACATTTTATTTTAAACGTGCCTTATTAGATTACATACAGTTTTTAAAATTTTTAATGGGCATTACATAAACTGAATAATGATAATAATAATGATTCCAATATGCATTATTAAAGGATTTTACAGGAATATTATTATTTTTTCTCATGAATTAATATAATGTCTGCCAAACTTTCAAAGACATTTTCATTTCGTTTAGAAAAGCATAAAATTTTTAGTTGTCAAAATTTTTATGGCAAATATTAATATTGATAAAGAAAAAAATATGCAATGCATTTTATTTATTATAGATGTAAATGTATTGATCTTAGTTTTGAATGTATAACTTTTCGGATTTGTAAAATTTCTGGATAATGTGCCAACATAAATATTTTAGTTTAATTATCACATTACATAGGGTCTAGAGAAAAATATATCTGAAAACTAAGGGAAGATATTTTATGATAGAGGAAAATAAAAAGAAAGGGAATTTTTTTTTTTAATTCATACACACCGAATAGGCACTGAAGAGGCCTATGACTACTTGACAGTTTTCAAATTAAATATATTGTAACACTATTGCCACTAGATGATTAGGCAGGTATAAAAGACAGAAAATTTAGTTCCGAGATGTATTTTTGTGAACATGTGACAGAAAAAATGTAATTTGAAAACTTTTGTGCATTAGATGATTTAAAGAATGAGTACATTTGTAAAATGTTCAAGAGCAGCTGTAGCATAAATGTCTGGACAGTAACAGAGAATGCTGTGATGATCATTGACTAGTGAAAGTAGAATGAAAAGTCCCCAGACAGGACAACGATAATAATGCAGTGAATTGTTGGTGATTTATCCAAGGATTTTCAAATGCACTATCCACCATAGAATACATCATATAAATATGAAGTCAAAGGTCAGTTTAAAAACACCTTTAACGTCTACAGCTAACAAGTTAAAATGTCTCAAATTCTTTCAGGAGCACTAAAGATTTGCAAGTGAATAATTGGAGACAAATTATGTGATCTGATCAATTCTGTTTTCTGTTACACCTTGCAGAGGAGAGTAAAAATTTGGTAGAAACAGCATGAAAGCATGGATTTCAAGTGCAGTGCTACAACCCTCCAAGCTGGTGAAAGAATGTGATAGATTTCAGAATGTTTCCTGGCAAGCTTTGGGGCTTTTGATACATATTCATGACAACTAAGACATTTTACCTAAATATTGTTGTTTACCAAGAACATCCTGTTTTGGTGATGATTTGTCCAAATTGATATGGCTGCATCCAATCAGATAATGCATCCTGCATAATACTGGTGTTATATAGAATTGAGGAGATTTACTTTGCTTAGATGGCATCCACAATTGCCAGCTTCGAATCCCATTAAGCATTTTGTGTGATGAGTTAAACGAGCTATCAGGACATCTAAATGCAGTAATACGTAAC